>KN481254.1:37758-58317 GCA_000787095.1 Periophthalmodon schlosseri
CTTTCCCACAAAGACTTTTTGCACCTTATAAAACGGTCTGTTTTTCAACTAAAACCACATTCTACCAGTTCTAGTGGTTTGGAAGTCTTGGAAATATTTTGGTAAATTAAACCTTCTTCTGCCTCAAGCTTACGGAAATACTTGTGTCATTCCTTTTGTGCAAGCATCTAGAACAGAGCAGAAGTTCTACTGTACAGGTTATTTCTCTGAGGGCTTGTGATGTACTGTTCCAAATACTGCAATATCAGGAATAGCCCTTTACTTTAAAGATGTGCTATGTAACTTTTCTGATGAAGGGTCTGCCACCTGCTTGTCTCCAGGGAGATGTTATTGCTTTGCTCTCCTTGGTGATAAGCAGTTGATGCCATTGGGCCATGTTACAAGTGCTCTTGTGGAGCTGCGACCCTGCTCACAGTAAGAACGCATGTTTTCTTTTTTTTTTTTTTTAGAAATAAAAACATCTGTAATTGAATAATGCAAGATATGCAAGTTACAAGCTATATTTTGTAACCTTTCTGTCAAAGAAATTATTTTCTGAAAATAAAGACCTTAGAGATATAATTGTAATTTCTCTTTATATTAACACCACAGCCTCCACCATTTAGTGTTATGTTTGATGAACAACAGAATAAAAACAATACTAATGCGCCTCCTGACTTATTCAGAACTACAGTGTCAGGTTAGATTTGGCTCAGCCTTTAAAAACACCAATATGCAATACAGATGTGAATGAATGCCAAAAGCAATTAGCGTGCTCAGGGTCAGTTAAAATATCATATAAGCCGTTTATAATTTACCCTGTGGCTGTAAAAAAAAATAGCTGAATGAAAAATGATATCATTATGAAAACAGAATAACTATGATTGGCATGTTCATTTGTTGTGTTTGGTGCTTTAGTGTCACAGACTATTTCATTTGGCTTGTGCTCCGGGCATTTGGCTGCTAATCAAAATGTAATGAGTAAATAAATATTAAACATCAAAGAGATAATAAATTGTATTTTTGAATGAACAAATCAGTATTTTAATCATTTAGGTCATTATGTAAACAAAACTCCTAATATGAAGATACAAGTAAATACGAATAACAATGCGTCCCAGATAATACACATAAGATAGAAGAACTACTCAAAGTACATCAGTGTCCACTAATTTTTTGACATGAGTACTATTACTACAGCTAATACCACTCTACCACTATAACCACTATTTTAAAGAATCATATCTCCTAGATAATATACTTGACCTTGACAGAATACCAGGTGATGCATTTTTGTATTGTGGTCGTCCGGGAAACGCATGCTCAGGACCGTGCTCTGAATGTGATGGTGAACATCTGTTTACACTGAAATTTACTGACCCCCTTTTTGTCTTAGATGCAGGTAATGCAGATGTAGATTTAGCTGAGTTTGCTTCACACCCACAATCCCACAAGTCCTCGTTCAGTGACTTAAAAAACAGAATGGCTTTATTATTTAGAGACGTACTACAGGAATACACTTGTCAGTTGTGCCTAGTTGAGAGGTCATGTACGTGTGTGTCATAATAGGAAGATGAGCAATACTTTGTCATGATAATTCTTGCTGTGCCCTTTTACAATAATAGAATGCAAACTGGAAGAAATGGTTACACAATCATGTTTACCTTTTCTTACATGAATTTCTTTGTTGTAACTTGTCAGACATAGTTTGCATTTTTTACAAGGACTTATAATCACTATTCTTATAATTCTTTTAAATGAATGAAAGGTCAGTGGGTTTTTACAATTATGCTTAATGAAAAACAATAGCAGCAGTACGACAAACTGCCTCACAAATAATCAATGCCTTAACCCGATGTTCTCTTTGGCTGCTCAAACTAAACACATTTTAAACACATGCCGTCCAAGTGTATATAAGGTTGGTCTGTACGGTTTGTCTTCCTGCAATTTCAAATGATAGATCATTAGATGTTGCGTTGGTTGCCAAGCATGTTAGGATTTTAATAACCCGTAGAGCCTGTGCAGAGCGGTATTAAGATGTGATTGATAGACTTCTGTTTGCACACTGTTGCCGGTGCAGACGAGTGTAAAAAGTATGAGCGCAATTACCGTGTCATCCATTTGGAGATTGAAAAAAAGCCATGAATAAATTTCCTCCTTCCTTATAGCACCTTGAAATCTGGGCAACAATCAATTATATGGAAAATAAATTAGGTGTAGATAATTACTTGATGAAAAGGAGTTTTGTCAGTGAACATAATAAATTACAGTATGTATACAGGAGAGCATGTACGTGCACACTGTGGGCTGTGTTTCCAGATGCCCGGTGCCTACCAGCTGCCTCTCAAGTGCAAAGTAACCAAACAGAAGCCTAACCAAGCCTAAAAGGAGAGTCTGTTTACAGGCGCAGCGTCAGCCAGGCAGTGAAATCAGGTACAAGGCGGCCCCTGGCTAAATCCGCCTCATTTATGCATCTGCAGCAAACACAGCAGTCCCCGGCACCTACAGGCATCAGGGGAGTCTGTACAGCGTCTTGTAATTTTTAGGGTATGTTTAATATAATGTTTTATCCGTCACAAAATGTAGTCCAGCAAAGTTTTAGTTGCAAACTCTTAAGATGTGCATATTTATTTACAGAGGAGGATGATATAAAAACAAAAGGTTACCATCCACTGTTCTCTTTAACTACTGTTAAAAGCGTACAATGCACAATGTCTATAATGTTTAACTATATAGAACTCGTGAAATGCTGTCACTAAATAAAAGGCTGGCAATGCGCTGTGGTGTACTGTCACATTACAAAGACTGAAAGGAAAGAACGAGAAACACAATCAAGACTGGCGTAAATTATGCTAATGTTTCTTAACATTATAATCTTTAATGTTTGCAACAACAACCAGTTTTATCAATAAAATGTGTGAAAACTTTGCCCTAGTCTACTATTTGAAAGCCTGGGCCTGAAAAAGATAAAAAAGAATACTTTAAGCTCCATCAAGTAGCTTCCAAGATTTCAAGGACCTCCTTCTAATAAATAAATATGCTTCAAGGCTTCACATTGAAATGTTTTTTCTAAATCACAAGAAGCCAGAAATCTGCTCAGAAGAGTCACATATTGTGGGATGATAAATTATAAGATATAAAATGGGTTTTCACAGGAAATTTCAATCTCTACCAGGCCTTGTGTACGATAATGGGGGCATTCAAATACATTCCTTACCTGGATGCCAGCATTGCGTTTATAGTCTTTGAAGGACAGCTGTCAAACCTCCTCCAATAGCTCTGATTCAGTGAGAAAAAACTGGTGACTGAGGCTCCCACTTTCAGCACCACGGACAGCCCCAGAGGATAAGCTCAGAGAGACGGACTTCCAGCTGCCCACAAACACAACACAAAACAAAAAACACAGTTAGCAGACAGTCAGTTGTTGCATTTATTTTATATGCAAATGTGTATTGCATAACTTTTCTGATAGGGGTCTCTGTCTATGTCCAGCTAAGCAATCTCCTGCCTGAATCATTCTTCATAAAGTGTTTGTTAATTATGAACTGAGTCTTCCGTCATGCTTTATAAAGGTTAATTGAGGTGTAGTTATAAGGTGTTATCATGGTTATTATTTTGAGTTGCTTTGTCTGGCTTTGAAAATCAGACTTTTTTTTCTCAACATGAGGTGGTAAAACCCTTTCTATATTATAGTTCCAAGCTGTATTCAGGTCATGTAAAAGGTCGACAAGACTTTAAAGTGGTATGAAGAAATATTGGTAAAGACTCAGGTAGGTGAAAATAAAGATATTCCTTCAGTAAGCCTAAAGTAAACTTAAGTTCCGTTTCCTCCTCCTTTTTGTGTTTGTCTGTGTTACAAACTGCAGTCCTGGTAAAAGATTGGTGCTCATTACTGAGGCGCGTTATCACGGCCCTTCTACCACACTCTGGCTGCTTGGAACTGCATTTCAGCAATAATTTGTTTTTTCTCATATTAATACAAATTCATGCATACTCATTATACAGTCCTATATAAAAAATAACTACAATTTAGTGTGGATCTTTACAACTTTCTATCAAAACCAACAATAATTTCAAACTAGGTTTTGACACTGTCTGCCCTTTCAATATGAATCAAATATTGTGCTCCATCCAGGTCACTTAGGAGGTCAGGTGTTTTCAGATCAAATAACATTACCAATACAACTTAAACGGGTCTGAAAATATTGTGGAAAAAAGTTTGAGTACAAAGGCAACATTCTAAACTCTTATATATGAAACAGTGACTTTGCTTTAAATAGCCATGACGACAGCCAATGACTCTAGATTTGACATTATTACACAAGCGAAGGTATAATGTGGTCATAAGGAGAAGGTCAACGTTTATTATAGAAATTATATTTTTACGGCAAAGACCAAATCATCCGGGCACTGCTAAGGTTGTCCAAATCCAAAGCCCCACCATGTAACTTTTTTGGCCAAAAAATAGACTAAAATAAAAGTGTCTTATATTTTTTATTACACTTAAAAAGTACAAAAACATGTGTCCTTGCTGTGAGTGGGTTTGCATCTCCACAAAACTAATTTATTTATTTGGCCTAGAAGAGGGCTTCTCTGGAAATGTGGTTCCTTTGGCTATAATGTCACACTGTGGCATAAAACATATCTATCTCCACAGAGAATGTTCCAAAGTATGGCTTTAACTTTCTATTCCCATGGAATTATGCAGGTGACATGAAATCTCAAGTTACATGATGTTGCTTTAAATATTGTTTGTACTTAAATAAAAATGGGGAAATATTCTTAACTTTGTATAAATCATAGATGAATCCAGCACTGAATATCAAACTGAACTCTGCAGCGTTGTCGGCCTGTGTAGAAAGTAAAACATATTCAAGGTGTAAATAAGTGTGATCTGAATGAGTGTTTGTGTGATGTGAATGAGTGTGTGTGTGATCTGAATGAGTGTTTGTGTGATGTGAATGAGTGTGTGTGTGATGTGAATGAGTGTGTGTGTGTGTGGTGCCATCTTTTATCTTCAAAAAGTACAGGTTCAATGTCAAACTGCCAGCTGATAGTAGGCTTTTTCCACATTCCCCAAAGTATAAGGCATCAGCTGAGGCCCTCAAGGTAACGACAGCACCTGAATACCAAGACTGCCCCAATGCTCCACACAGAATAACTATCAGACACACTCAGAGATACAAGAGCCGCTTACCTACAGCTGGGACACTGGATATTTTACACAGGTAGGATGTAGAGCTGTTACCATAGTATAAATTCGAACATGATTTTGATACTTGATAATGCTCTAAACTCAATAAAAATGTTGATTTTAGTGTGTTTACATGCGTACGAGTATCCCGGTTATGGTTGTTTTTTTGAGAATTCTGGTTTTGTGTGTGTCCATGTAAACGCAGTATCCTGATTTCTCACACTGGTGTACTGAGCATCTGCAAACTGAAGTAACAAATATGGTAGGAGTCGCAACTTTCCCAAAACAACTCAAACCTCTACCAGAACTTTTAAAAATAATATTATTTTATGCCTATAAACAAAATAAAATCAGTCTATTTCAATACAGCCACCTTTTAACGCCTTCATTTTAAAGTATATCTTGTTCCTTTCTTATAAGAGACAGGCATAAAAGTATTTTAGCATGGTTACCAAAATGTTTTAGTCCTTGCCATATCTGTGCCATGGTTGCCATAGCGACCACTTTAAATATCCAGTATACTCTATTGCGCATGTATACAGGGATATGAGTATCTTGGTTTCTCTGAGTACATGTAAACATCATATCCATAACCGGAATAAGGCTAATAACCGGGACACTTGTGCACATGTAAACATACTCATGATCATTTTAAAAAACAAAAGTGTAATGGTCAACAAAAACATCTGTACTTTCTAGCTGGTCTTTTTGTAGTTCTGATATAGGTCAAGATCATTCTTAAAGTACATTGTCATATTTATTATTTTTGTATTGATACCTGTCATAGTTCTGCCTGTTGTTTTCATGTTTATCCCCAGTCCACCTCCATTTCTGGTCCTTCTTTTGCTACCTCCCTGTTTTTCCTGCAGCTGCCACTCATTTCCTAATCATCCCAGGGTAGTCTATATATACTCCCTCTGTCCATTCAGTCTTTGCTAGATTGTTGCCCTGACAAGAGAGACACTCAAGCTCTGTATTTGAACAAATCTGTCGTTTGTAATTTCTACAATTCTGCATTCTGGATCTGCATTAATCCCTGTTTAAGGGAGCTGTTTCTGTGTTTATTCCCAGCCTGTTTTCTGATTGGCAATCCCTTTTAGTGGAAGAGATTTTAGTTGATATTAATAAAGACGTTTATTCCTAAGTTGTTTGTTGCCTGATTTGTCATATTAAGAATTACCTTTTGAGCTTAACTAAGACTTGCGTTTGACAGTATTCTTTGTGTTGCATTTGAATCCAGTTTGCCGGCATGATACCTGTTCAAATAAGTGTCTGTTTGATTAGTATCTGGGTATTCCTTTTTTGACAATCCTAGTTAGCAGCAGAGGTGGAGAATGTGCATGAAATATGTGAACTTATTAGGCAAAAGTATACAAATAAAAAGTATACTAATAATTATAAAAACAATCAATGGCAAAAATATTACAGTTTGCATTTTACACAAAAACTCAAACTTTCCAGTTCTTTCTTTCATCAGTCACAAATATCCAATTTGGAAATATTTTATCTTCTTTATGTGCTCTCTTCTAAAAAAGTAAACTACGCCATCTATTAGAAAAATTGACTGAGAGAAGGGGTCCCACGTGTAACCAGTCCACTCCTTTTGATATGGCTCTGCGTTTTATTTTGGGCATTGCGGTAAAGCTGACAGAGACTCAGTCTAGGTTCAGAAGGTTTACTGTTTCAAAAATACAACTGGCACAAACTGCTGCGAGTATGAAGGGTTGTATGTATGTATCCTCTGGCAAAGAAAAATACACACAATAAAAGTAACAAATAACAGTTATTAAAGACCTTGACAAAGTAGCAAAATGACTAATCATTCATTAGACTGATCTAAAAGTATGATTTTCATTACAATTAACATATTTAAATAGTGACTGATGAAGAAAATACATTAGACGATGAGTTACAAAAGAAATAGACAACTTACTAAACAATGATTAGCAAAATATAACAATTTTCTCTGGACCCAAAATTTGTGTGTTTTCCCTCAGAGAAAGTTGGTCAGCTCTGAGGGCACGTTGCTTGGCAACACCAAAACAAACTCTCACAGCATCACAGGTACAACAGATCAAATAATAACAACAAGGTAACTTATTTGGTGGAATTCGATAATATATGTGATTGAAAAAAAAGGAATTTCTATTAACTTGTTACACGTGCAGGTTGGGAAACTGCCCTATTGATTGGCCCTATAACCTTGCATCAATAAATAATGAAGAAACTGCATGTCGATACAAAAAGGAACTATTAATTTGAAACTAGAATGGATGGAAGGGTGAAGATTGCTCCGTATTCAATATTTTCTATAGATCTAAACCCAATTTAATGGGTGCAGTCAAGAGATGGACTCACATAATGACAAGGAGTATTATCACTTAATATGAGACAAGAAAAAAAACAAAAGAATAAAACATCTCAGAGCTAACTCTTTAAAATAACTGTTAACTATAGTTGATCTGTTTTTGTGAGATTACTCCTTGATATATTATTCTTTCAATAGCAGGAATTTAACAATAGAATCAAATGTCAAAGTCAAGTAGAATCACGTGCTAACAAACATATTCAGTTATGTAGCCTCAAATCTAAAGAACTCAGATGGTACTGCTGCTGACTTATGATAGGCTTACAGGTCTCTACAACATGTCATATGACTAGTTAATTATGTTATGTTAAATAAATGTTTTACTCAGATAAGGTTTTTGTCATGTTCGGTTATACATATTTAAAAAAATGGCACCTCACTTGGAGAGAAATCTGGCAGTGACTGTGGATCATAGTCATTTTAAGCTAACTATTTGAATATATAAATGAGCACAAGTTATATAATGTTGCTTTAATTTAACATATTCATACATAATGTATGGAATAGGCCTTTGATGCCAGTGCCCCCCACGGTGCAATAAGTGCCCTTTTATTTTTTGCTTCTGCCCTTCAAAGAGACAGTAGTCCAACAGCCATAATGTTAATGCCAGTGTTTTTGAACTGCACTTTAGAGTGAGAGGATCCTTTGTCATTCTGGTTCATACACCAAGTTTAGCTACGTCTGTCATATTTATGGCAAAGGCACTTTACAGGTTCATAAAGTTCCTTGAGTTTGTCTTAAAATCATATCATCAGGCTACGCGACACCTGTCTAGCATTGCAACCAGTGTCTTTATAATTAATAGGCCTACCTCATTGGTAGCAACTATAGCTTATTATATATTTATTTTTAAAATATATACAAAAACGTACCTTGTCAATTGAGTCAGGATTCAAGGAAGTGAAAACTATTGTTTCACAAAAACAACACCTTTGCAGCGTTTTTTCTAATCATGCTATGGGTGTCTCAATTAACTGTCGAATGAAACCCTAAACCCAAACAATAGATCCTATCTCATAATTAAGCTACTTCTGATAATTCAAAATTAGGGTCATCCAAAAAAAAATAAAAACACAATATGGTATTTTGTAAACTGTTCCTTTTTTATTTAGGCTACCTTATTTAACTCTAATATAAAATGCCCAAAAGATATCAATCAGATTCCACTTAAGATGAGTCTAAAATGCTTTATATTACACTGAAAGAGATGAAGGAAAATTATTCTGCAAAACAATGAGCCAAATGAGTGATAATCAGAGTAATGATTGTAATCACCAGGCAGCCAAGCAGTGCAAAAATAAAGTTTGAACCAATTATATGGCGTTTAATTCTTTCCAACCTGCACATGCACAGAGGCGTGCTAGCAGTGGTAACAATGATAAATCACCTATACCTGTGTGCATATTAACAACAATTATGGCAATAGCCCATTTGATGAAGGAGTTGTGTGTGAGTGAAATGAAAAAAGGTAGAGTCTCAATCTTAGTGGAAAGTCATTTTATGTTCTCCGGTATTGTTTCAGGATAGACACAGGGTAATTTACAGGTGGGACCCGGGCTTCCTGCCATCCACAGTAAATTGGTCCCCATTTTCTGACATGCCGACTTTTGGAAAGGATGGTTTCTTTGATCTTTCCAGACTTTTTGGTGTTTCATTTTACATCATCGCACTCTTTTTGGCTCTCCTCCTGTCTTGTTTCCTCTGTCTTTCAACCCACCTGCCTTGTCATTTTATTGTGTTTTTCATCCATTCCTCAAGTTTTATCTCCCTTTTCATATGGCTTCTTTCAGCATCAATGTCATTATCTGGAACATATTTGTCATAGCTTAGCTTACATCTAAGAACTCATCACATCTCTTTGAATCTTAATTTGTCATCTTTGGAAATTGTAACTTGACATGTGTTTGTTTATATTGGATTAGATATTTTCTCAGAACATGAAAGCAATATTGTACCATATTGTGTCCTTGGAGATTTCAGACAGAAAAAAAAAATACTGGCTGTGGAAATAAATAAGATGATTGAATTGAAAGCAGTTGTGTTGTTTTCCCAAGAATTCCTTTTAAAGACAGAAATTCGTATTGAATAGTTAAAACAAAAAAGGAAAGCACTGGAGTACAAAAATGTTGAAATATTGTTTTTATAGTTAATTAAATATACCAACTCACAAGTGCTTCAGAGTTAGTTGGTTATGGCTGAGGAAAAGTACCAACTATGTTAAAAAGGTACATTTTATTGTCCCCGTAGGGAAATTTGTTCTCTGCATTTGACCCATCCTTCAATGCCACCGGGGCATCTCCTCAGGAGCAGTGAGCACCGCAGCACAGTGCTCAGGGACCCATCTCCATGGTCTTGTTGCTAGGCTTGGTCAGCCTAGTGCCCGGAGGAAATCCAGAACCATCTTGCTGTGAAGCGAGTGCGAGCCACTCAGTCATCGCGCCTCCACTCAGCTCCATGCCTTCAAAGATACAGTACTTTAATGAAGTGGATTGAAACAATAAAACCTGCTAGTCCTGCTAATCGTTCAATTTAGAAAAATCTGTCTAATTTGGAATAGGCCATATTTACCTAAAAAATAAGGTGTGTCAGCAAACACGCACACACAAAAATGGAAACTTGCTTCGGTGAAATGGTACAACATAAAACAATGAAAAATAACAGTAAATATAAACTATGATAAAATAAAAATAAAACATAAGGGCATGCATTAAAAGCAGGTAAATACAATGTAATACAAACTATACAGTATGGACAGAACAGTAGTGCAAAACAGTTCATTGTGTAGTCTATGTGAACTTGTATCATGTATAGGGACTTTATCTAGTTTTGACAGGGTATGGCAAGTTCTGATCAGGTCAGAGGGGCTCCAGTCTTTCTTCCCATCAGCCCCCCCCCTGTTTGTGTGTGTTGTGGGTTGAACATGTTGAGCAGCATGTTGATGACTCGTACTTTGTTCTGTTGCCCCTGGTCCAGCGCTGACCACCCCACTGCACATGCCACACTGATGCACATGCTCACACTCACAACATACTCCTCCAACATCCCTCCATTGCTCAGCCTCTCTGTTTCTTTTCATCCATCTCTTTCTCTCTTTCCACCAGATGGCTGACCCATCTGCTCTCCTCTCCTCCCCTCTCCCCACTGCACTGTGCTTCACATGGGCCACATCCAAGTTTGGTACACATCGGACCCTCAGTCAGTCCCACATACAAGCCCGGCACAAGATTCTGCTCCAATCATTTCACACTTTTGCACAAAACTGTTTGATTGCCTTTTGATGTGAATTTCTGCCCGGGTTACGGTGTATTTCCTGGTGCTAGCTCTTGAAAACAGCATCTTCTTGTGTCTTTGTGAGTGTGTACACATCTGCTTAGGTAGACAGTTTGGTGAGTTTGCTGCACTCAGACCATCTGTTGGTGTATTTCTGTGTTTGGGAAGTGTTTGCTGGACTTATCACCCGGTGTTATCACTGGCATCAACTTTATTTTTCCGTTTTTGTCCCAGTCTCAACAAAGCCCCATATTTCTTGACCTGAAATTGTGGTGTAGAATATTGTGTATATTTTTCCTTAGTGAAAAGAAGCGCTTTGGTTTTGCTTTTTGTTTTTTTCGCTCCCCATATCAAGAGTATGAGGGAGGTTGTTGAGATCTGTCTTGGAGGACCCTGGACAAATGTCTCATCAGAGGTCCATGTCCTTAAAGATGCACTGTGTAATTTTTATGGTGAGGGGTCTGCCACCTACTTGTCTCCATGGAAATATTTTTCCTTTATTGGAATCAATCTATCTTGCAATGTAAATCGTTTTCAATTTGATGGTACTGGTTTGAGACACTGGGATTCATACTGATTTGGATAAGTCTTATTGTTTTGTGAAACAGCCCTGCCCTAGCAAACATTATGGGTTGCGTTCCAAACAATCTATCTTGTGTTTATTCAATTACAGGTGTTTTATTGCTAAAAGAAATAAAGAAATACCGTGAGTGTGCTTGCCTCTCCACAGATCTGGCCTGCTTTTCTCCATGAAAATAGATTCGTTTTGTGCCATACTGTGGAACATTCCAGTCAAAAAAAAAAACAAAAAAAACCAACACTTCAATAGAGACAAGCAGGTGGTAGTGGTGACCTTTTACAAGAAAAGTTACAAAGTGCGCCTTTAAGAGAATTGTATCCATTTCCTCTAGGCAATTTAGTTTTCCTGAGAGTGTTATTTGTTTTTGTATTCAAAACTCACACTTAAAAACATTCAGGAATGGTGAAAATATAACGGTCATAGATGTGTGGAGCCAATTCCAACATATATTTATACCGTAACTGTGCTCTGGATGGAGCAAGATTAAAATCTATGGAAATAAATCTTGATATATTCTCCTTCCTTGTTGATGGAGCTGTCTGTGAAGATAGAGGTCTTCTTTAAACTGTTCCCCAAGAGCCCTGTCACAGCTAACCCGGTATAATGCAATAGGAGCTTTAATTTTTGTCCATAAATTGATCATTGTTCACAGTGGCTTCATACCTGCTGGAGGAAAGCAGTCTTGGAGATATCCTTTCATCTCCTACAGTTAACATGTGTATTTCTTGTCGCTATAAAAGTAATGGCCAACTCTCAGTGGGCATCAGAGAATCCTTTGAGGCAGAAAAAAGAGACAGCACAGCAGTGGCTCTACCTGCTTTTGGAGTCACCGTGACCTTGGCTTTACAAAAAGCCCTGCCATGAGAGTTTGACTGACAGGTGAGAGCGCAGCCGCCTACCAAATGCAGGAACACATGCACCGGCACACACATAATGGAGTTTAAACCCACATGTGAATGGACAGGCAGAGAGGCAGAGATAAACAGTGTGTGCAGAGGCGGGGGAGTAAGTGCCTCAGACACGTGTGGCATGAGTCAACCAGGAGAATCACTAAGTCAAAAGGCATATTCCGCACAGTGCTGCTGTCTGCACTGTCCCCCACTGGTTATGCACATAACATTTTGTTTAGATTAGAATACTGTATGTTCTGTCTGTTAGAATTCAGTAATAAACACACTAAAAATCCCACAGGTGAAATAGTCAGCAGGTTAACGGAGTTTTGGATACAACAAATTATTATTACATAAAATTTTATTTGAAAAATCTAGAAAAGTTTTCATTCAGTTTATCAAGGTCAAATTTTTTATCAGTTTTATAGATCAAAAGACACATGTAAAGAGGTTGAATGTTACATATCGGTTGACTTACTGCACTGAACAGTAGTGTCATACTGTAAGCATGAAACAAAGTTTCATTCTCTGTTTTATCTCAGTAGAGCTAATTTGGTTATAGATATCTACAAAGCCCACACAGAAGAAAATGAAAAACTGAGTTTTGGCATTTTAAAAGAGAGCATAGCACAGGCTTGCTGTGCATAACCTTCAGATATAGGCGATGATATTTGGTTTGGCAGTATCAGAGTCATGGCACAAATGTGATCACAGTGTGCTGAGGGAGGCGAGTGAACAGAGCAGCAGCCACAGGAGGCTTCCTTAGATGATCTGCTTCTTTAAATATTCAACAAAAGAACAGAAAAACAATATGAACATATGGAGGATGTGAAGGACCCATCGCCTCAGGTGTGTAGTGGTAAGAATTATTTTTATTTTTTGAAGATATATAGTTTCAATCAAGTAAAGATAATAATAGTATGGCAACATAGAACTGACAAACGTGGATTAAACATAATTACAGGCTTTATTCGTTATTACGAGAAAGTATTAAATTAAAACAAGAACATTTTTTTCGTTGAAACGTAATCATTACATGTTATAACGACTTTGGTTTCTCGTTTTAACCTGAAAAGTTTTATGTTTTAACAGCATCAGTTTCTCATTTTAATGAGAACATATTAAGCTCATATCCAGTGCACTGAATAGGGACCAGTCACTTCACGTGGTCTGTGTAATCTATAGCAACGCGCAGGGGCAGATCAGCCAAACCCAAATGCTTATCACTTTGCTTATGCAGGATAGGCTACATGACAACCGTACTCATCCCACTTGTAGACATAGGCCTACTGCGATAAGCTCAGGGCTCCCTCCCTTTTAGACGTGCCAATGTGCCTGGCCCTGGAGACTGGTGCACACACCCAGGATACACACGTCCAGAGTGCGCACATCCAGAATGCTTACATCCAGGATACACACGTCCAGAGTGCACACATCCAGAGTGCACGTCCAGAGTGCACACATCCAGAGTGCACGTCCAGAGTGCACACATCCAGTGCGCATGCGCACATCCAGAGTATGGCATGGAGATGCTACTCAGACATGGCAATTGTCAGACAGGATGGTCATAAGGCCATCGTACCGAAAAGGACCTGTTGCTTTGTTCAGACTCCATCAACTGGCTGGTTCGCTCCTTGGTGCGCTGCGTTCAGGTGTGCTGCGCACAAACTCTGCATGCATGTGTCCCAAGCCTATGGCACGCTTTGGATCTCCATGCGACGAAGGCTTGTGCGTTCTTTGTTGGCACAAGGAAAGAGGTTGTGAGCCTGGATGTTGTTAAAACGAGAAACTGAAGTCATTAAAACATGAAACTGTAGTCGTTATAACCTGTTATTATTATGTTTAATGAGAAAATGTTCTCATTTTAACGTAATACTTTCTCACAGTAACAAAAAAGCCTGTAAAAATGTTCTACGTTTGTCAGTTCTACACTTCCGTATAAATAGTATTTAATGTACAAGTGAAAATTCTGGTATTGCTTTTATATAAAAGAGAAACATGTAATACAAAACAGAAAAGCATTGGTCATTATGTATATATTATGTTTCATAATGTTTTACCGCATTACTCTGACATCTTTTCCAACTCTTAACTTCCCAACCTGGGATTATTTGTGTGTGTGTGTGTGTGTGTGTGTGTGAATCACAAACTATAGAACCGCAATTTCATTCATTCAATTAGATGCGACCAAGGCAACTACAAACTTGCACATTGTGTTTGGCTGAGGCTCAAGGCCAACTGTATTCAAGTGGAAAACTAGTAATTAGCCAGTCCCCATGACAGATAAGATCAAACCACATGGAAAACCTGCCCTGACACTGTTTACTGGAACACATAGTAAAACACATGCCACATACATGGAAAATTACTGGTTTTGGGGAGTATCAAAGGCCCTCCACAAGATTTTTTTTTTGTTCTGTTTTTGTTTATTCTTGGGTGGGTAATTTATAGAATGAATTAAAGTAGTAAGCTGTAAAAACGTCTGGCATACTGAGCTTGCCAAAGTAGGCTTAATGGTACATTATTTGCACTAGACGCAAGAGGGTGGTTTACTTTGATCTACAATCTTTCTGAGTTGTATTTCTAAGTTCTTAAAATAAAATGAGTGCCAGTTTCCATACATCCAACAAAGATTGTCAAAGCACGGTGTCAACTGTGGTTTGAAGGACTGCATGTAAGATGCGTTTGCATGTGAAATTATAGAGTACATTTGCTTTGCCTTTTTCTGTATAGGCCTGTGTGTATTTCAAAGGTAATTCTAGACTAAAACTTAGTGTAAAATTGCAGTGTGACAAACCAGGCAGTAGCATTCGTGCATCCTTGAGATTCATCTGAGAAATGCAGGGATTCACTGGGACAAACCAAAATAGATTGCCTATTTTGAATTGTGGAATGCTTTAAATTAGGTCTCGAGTCCATTTATAATATTAGTACTTTGGGTTTTATTGGCACCCACTCCCAAGGTCACCTTACATGTTCACATCTTAAACAGTGGCTACATTTATATGGCCTGTAAAAATCTGAATAATCAGGTTTGTATTCTGGTGTGTGTTTACACCTGGTAATGTGTGTCAGTTAATCAATGGATTTTCCCATTATGTGCACTAAGAACTAGACTAAAAATTCATAGATAAAAATGCACTTATTCCATATGACCGTGATCACCAGGCAACAGCCAAATGGGTAACTTCCTTGGCATATTTCTTTCAGTTTGACATAAATCAGTAATTCTTTATCATCTTTAGCTTGTTCAAATTAGGGGACTTTGTAGCAACTCTTAGCCTAAAATGAAATATATAGTGAAGTCATGGAAACCGTGCACAAAGCGAAGTCACTATAGCTCCTGGCACCAAGTCTGTTTCACTGTCAGTAAATGTGGTGCAAGTGTTTAGCCTCTTTTTAGCTTTGGGAATGGCTCAGTGCATCCCATATGGTCAGACACTGCAGTCTCATCGCTCTTTTGAATGGAGAGCTGGAGAAGGAAAGGAAAGAAGGAAGGAAGCTGCTTGGCTCCTACCTCTTGAACTATGACCTCTCTCCTCATCTAGTTTAACCCTTCATTAATCCCACCTAGAGCCGTTTTAGCCCTATCCAGCTCTCCACAGCGAGTGCAGCAGATTCACCATCTCTCATATCCCCCGTAGAGTCCATCAAAACCAATTAAGATAGATAAAAGTCTGATCCCCGAACCGCAGATCACGGGCAAGAAGACATTATTTTATCACTGAGATTGTGACTTGATGAACAAAACAGAAAATAAACTGATTTAAGGTTGTAGTTTAAGTCAGGTTTAAAGAGTAATGTATCTCCCAGCATGTGGGGGATTTGCATATGAATTTGAATGCCCTTTTTCATGCATTTATGGGTTAGGACAGGTTTAAGTTATATAGACCTCCCACTCAAAATATATACTGTAGAATATTGACATATTTAACACATCTCAAAAATGGGGCAGAGAACCAAAAGGCTGCCGTTTTTCAGCGCTCATTACAAATGTGGTTTTATTGTATTGTAAATTGACTGTATTATTGTAGGTTATTTATAGACTACAATACAGTATATGTACACATATATTATTGTCATTGTACCTCTACAATTTGTCCCAGTTGGTTGTAACCTTCATGTTGTGATATACTGAGAGTACAGTTCTATCACTTTGACGTTGTGTTTTCTCTTAGTGTATGTTTTTGTTTACCAGAACACAGAGAGCAAGAGGTTAAGATAAAAAATGGAAAGATTTTTATAGCTTTTTTAGTGCGGATAATAGTCACTATATTTATGGAGGAAGGAAGCAGGCACAAAGCAATGTTATCAGAGGTGAGAAAAACACTTTCATGTTTTATGTTCAGGGGACAGTGGTAATGCAGTAAGACACTGTATAAATATGACACCCAGTTTCACAAGGTTAGACAGAAAAACAAGCGTGTAATGGTGGCCACTGTAGCAGCCATAATATCCCCAACAAGCTTCATATGAGAAAGACGTCACTGAATAGCTAGATGAAGAGTATTGTAGTAACAAGCACTTCAGGGATTTTGGGCAAAGGAAAAAGCAAAGTCTACGCTTACAGAGAGGAAAGAAAACTGCAGCGCTGGCTTGTAAGAGGAGAACACCGTGTGACAAAATTAACATGTGCTAAAGGGTAAATTCAAAGCTATTAGATAAGATAAAATACCAGGAATGTTCCACAGTATGGCATTAAACTTATCTACCAGCACAGACTGCATATATAAATGAACATAGCTAACCCACTAGCCCTCACATTCTAAATAGGAAGTGAACATGGGTGCGCGTCCAGCTCCATCGACTCTGGCTCCACTTTACTTTCTATTGAAAAACTGTCGCTGCTGTCAGGCTCATCATTTTGCTCTTAAAATGTTCATATTAATCTATGCTACATGATGCTGGTGTTTTTATTTGGCTATTTTGTCCGTGAATCAAGATATGAACATTAATAACAGACCAGTGAGGCGCCTTCTTTCCCTGAGGTCGCTCCCACTAGCGTTAGCAAAAGATTTGATTGACAGCATTGTTAAGCATCCGCTCCCTGCTAAACAGCCGGTGCGGGAAGGGGCGTTACCTTCAACAGCCTTGCTCTGGATTTGCTCTTTGGTTGCTATGATACTCGCAGTCAGAATTCCAAATATGGAACCGGCTCCAAATTTGCCCCAATAACTACTAGCCTCAACAAGCTTCATTTGGCGGGAGCTGAACGCTATGGGTGATGTCACACTCACTTAGTCCACTTCTTTATACAGTCTGTGTCTACCAGGTTAAAATACAGGCCAGATCTGTAAAAAGACTAGCCCTTCGCAGTAAGAATGCATGTTTTTCCAAGTATTTTTTCATACCAGTAAAACACCTATAATTGAAAAAATACAAGCTACAAAAGGTTAAAAGCCTCAAATCAACTAAAATGGTAAGGTTAAGGTTATTTTTTTCAAGGTAGTAAAGTGTGCTGAGCCTCACTGCAGCAAACATCAGAGAATCATAAACCATGATTTTAAGTGCTCTTTTATTTTGCAAAATTCTCTCAATGCATAAAACAAAACATTCATATTACACTGTAATTCAAATATATATGCATTTTATTAAAATCCAAAGTCTAAGTACACTACACATTACCTTGTACCTTTTAAATGTATTTTATAAGCATGTGCTCATCTCAATAGTTCCCTGATTTTGATCTGAAACATAAAAAAGGACAAAGGGCTGCTGCTATATCCATTTGACAGCCCTAAGAAGAATTCCCTGGTGGTTCACTCCCCCCACCTGTGGATGATGGAGCTGCAGTCTGTTAATCCATCTGTAGAAGAAACCAAACAACAATACAATGAAGAGTCTGTAGCCTGAACAAAGTGAGGTCACAGACTCTTCACTCGTGCATATGTGGTAGGTAGGGCTGCAACGATTAATCAGAAAAATCACTCTTTTACAATACTTTACAAAAATGTTTGGGTCTGGAACCGAATTCTGTCTCCCCAATTTCCGATGGGCATGATTGACAGGTGGATTGATCAATCAGAGAAACGCATGGTCCAGTCATGTCAAAACAAATACAGCAGCTCACGAGTAAAAAAAGAGGACTGAGAAACTGTACATATGTGCAGAATCAACACGCAAACCACTGAACTCTTGTATCCTCTCCTCTTGTGTCTGATGTAAATTAAGTTATATATTTTGTTCTGAATTTTATGAGACTTTCTCCCACATTTTATCCCAAACTGACGCAATTTATGGTCTGGTCCCAGAACCTGCATTTGTACAGAAAGTAGAAATGACTGACTCACCAAGCAGGAAGTGTACAGCAGTCTCAAGGTTATAAAAAATTCTGTGTACTTTAAAGGTTAAGGATTGGGTTCTGCATCTCTTCTATAACTACCCTTCAACTGCTGGGAAAAAGTAATTATTAACCCCGGACATGTCACTCTGCATATAATAAAATACCCAATACAGTATTTACTTGTCATCACTGTGCGTTCTGGCCTTGTAACCAGCACATAGAAGCTGCTCAGGTGGAACTAATCATGTTAATAGTGGCACAGTTGCTCTGAGATGTCCCACTGAAGGCCTAACCGTGAGTCAGCGTGATGTGTATCTGAACGTACCTGAACCTGACATGGCTAATATTAATGTTATTAGTTTCACAGACGTCCCCCGCTGTTACGCGCCAAAGTCTCGCTGTGGACATTCTGCTATGCCGCATTACGCATTACTAAACGCATTACGCTGCTGCCCGGGTGTAATCTGCTCCCGATACGTCCCGTGCGGCTCACTTAGACGCCAATTAATTAGGATATTAGTTACACCTGGGCCACTGCAGAGACGGCAGGTTCAAATGTCCACGGGAAAAATGAGCACCAGTGAACAAGAGCTGTGCATTATAGTGAGATATTATGATCCCGGGCTTAAGTACCATATCTGGAGACTTTTTTAGTTGTTGTTGATGAGGAAAATGAAAGCTTCAGAGAAAACAGAAGTGAATGCGGGCTTTGTATCAATTTGTCACATGAGTAGTTAGCATTTTACCTGCTGCTCAAGTGATGTGGCGTGACAGATGGCAGAGCAAGAATCAAATACAATGGAATGATTTACAAACAGAAAACAGAAATAGTTTTAGGGAGACATCATGAGTGGATGCCGGTATTAAGAGAATATGGGGTATGTTTAGACTATTCTATAAATCATGATAGATGATCATACTGATTTCTGAAGTTCTATGACAACATACTGCATTGGTAACACTATTTAACTGTGCTACTATTACTGGAAGCTGTAATAAATAAGGTATTAATATAAATTCCATATCGACATTATTTTGGCATTATTTACAAAGAGGGTAGTAGTAGTAACAGTAGTAACTTTAAAGAGGAACTAAACACTAAATCAACTTTTTTTTCCTGTGTATGTGGTGTATTAATAATTATTGCCTGCTGTCCCTGCTTTTTGGTCATTTTAGTACAAACTAGGTATATTTGATAGCTTTCTGGTCAAAAACATATAAAAATGGGTGTGTCCTTGGTACAGTGGCTACTGCAATGTTAAGTGCTTGGTGACATTACACAGGACTGACCTGATTTACGGCAGGTGTTTCTGATTACAAACACCCGGCTGCAGGGACGGCGTTTGAAGTGTGGATACCAATCACACTCCCCAGTCACTGCCATCTCCCCCCTCGCTGCCCCCTCCCTCTTCACTCTCCCCTTAAGTCCTCCAGTTACAGCCCAGTTCATCAGTTCTGTTTTAAATGTGGTTGTGGATGGAGTTGAGATGAAGGCCACCTCATTCAGTTATCGTGTATATAAATAACATTTGAGCATTTTGCCATTGAGAATGTTGCACAAAAGATACTTCAGTGATGCAACAGGTTCCAAGGTTAACTGAACCACTGAGTTAGAAACATAATAAAAGCAACAAAAAGGCAGAGAAATTGAAATTCAGATAATTTTGAGTCATTTGTTCAGGAGTCAAGGGTCCCTATCTGACTTATAGCCTGATATGTTTCTGCCAGAAGAACAGAGCAGTCACAGCCAACCATATGTCACACAGAGCAAACAGACTGTAGCTCTGAGTCCAACCAAACCTGATTAGCACGCCTTCAAGTGGAGGACGCACTCACGACTGCTGTCTCCTGCCGAGATGATCTGTTCAAACCGGGACTTCTGGCTTCTCCCACGACATATGGAAGCTCTGAGCATGTTAGGTGTGTTAGAAACATCTCCAAATCGACCTTCCAACTCACACCAAAGTCACTCCGCCTCCAGTGATGAATTGGGAA
>KN481254.1:58380-76207 GCA_000787095.1 Periophthalmodon schlosseri
CAAATGTCTTTTTTTAGTACAGACTTTATTCCATCTACTTTGACAATGAACTCAGTAGCACTTTTGGAAGAATAAAGAAGTGATTTTTTTTTTATTTTTTTGCTCAAACTTTTATTCCATCTACTTTAGAATAAATCTTTCAAATGTCACTAAACACAAGCTCAGAAAGTACAGATGCCATTTAATGCTTGGGTTTATAAGTTAACTGTACCTCTAGTGTCATTATCATTTGAATGAATCCTTCAGAAAACCAAGCATTCAGAAATAAATGCACCTAAACGTTTGAACACATTATTATTTATTAAAACAAAAGTATCACTGAGGCTGAGCCATGCACTCATGAAGAATTTAAAAGAATCATTAAGAAAAAGTGCATTTTGAAGTTAAGATGATGATTTATTATGGTAAATGATACAGCAGGATGTATGAACTTTGTATGTTAATAGTTTTAATGGAGTCAGAGATAAGCAAGTTAAGTCTCTTGTTAAATCTTTTGGACAATGGAACCCAACAGTCTCAATTTTACTTCCAGTACCATAGCTCCAAGGTGGGCAGTTAATGTTGGGCTACAGGTTTTATTGAAAAGTCTGAACTAAAACAGGTGTGTTTATATACTCCCAGAATACAAGACATACTGTTAATATTTTATAATAACTACACCTTAACAAAGCATAAAGAAAGCCTCATGTAACAATTTGTGTAACTTGGGTAATATAACTGTATGTTCTGTATTTGTATAAAGTGTGCAATAAAAAAATACAGCATCTCCCGGGACAGGAGCAGCTCCCCTCACCAGATGAAAATAGTGTAGAGGAGTGACATTACATTTCACAAGAATGTAGAGCCAGATTGGGAGGCATGGGAGCGCAGAAGCGATGGAAAAATGGGACAGTGTTAGAACAAGCCCACACATTTGCATTTAAGCAGTAGTGATATCTAATAAAAAAGAAGATGATCCACAGCGCGCTCTATAAGTGACCAAGCCTGTACCATTAGAGTTGAATAATAGAAAGTGGTCGTGGCTCAGGTAGCGTGTAGTAGTGGGAGCGAGTGCGAGGATCAAAGGGGGACTCCCGCACATGGGGACTAAATTATACCAGAAGTGCAAAGGAGAAGAACTGGTTGGCTGAAAATCCACTTTCAGCTCATTAAATGCCTTTCCACATTTACACTCCCACATGGACATAGCCACCAAACTTACCACTCACAGAAGAAGCTCAAGCAACTTTTACTACTCATACTTGCAATTTAAACCTTCCATATTATTCTTGTTTGCCTTTATCTTTAGCATATATCTTAAAGTAGTATGCATATTGAAAATGTGTTATTTTACAGGGATGTCTTTTTTTTTTTTCATTTTCAATATGATTCTTTGGTGTTTGTCGTCCTCTGCTGGCAGTTGTGGAGAATGTGGTATATCAAAAGCAGCACAGCTATAAGCAACATGACACCAACAGATAAATGTTTTAGTGAAGGCCATTTTAGCGTGTTCAAATTATCCAAACCAGTGCGGAGTGGAAAAAATACATGGACTACCATCCATTAAGAAAGAGACAGCCTGAAAAATACAGGATTACTAAAGTGTGCTAATGAAACAGTTTATAATTCCACTAACCAGTTTTACTCCAGACATCTTTCTTGAAGCAAACTTCCATTTATTAGAGCATTGAGCCTGCACTGACATGTGGGCTTTTTACAGTAAAAGTCAATTAAGCCTGCAGCCATTCCTGACATTGACCTCTGCATTATTTCAGAGTCTGAGACTGGCACAATGAGCACTTTTTCAGACCCTTCATGATTGAATTTCTTGGGTAATCAATTGAACTTTATCATTCTATTTCTTTTACAAAGTCATATATTGAAATATGCAGAACACTTACAGTAAACTAACCTGCGCGTATTCAAGAATCCTTGGTAAATAAAGCACTATACACAAATCCTCCTGTGACCTTTGTGATAATATGTGTAGGTGGTGGAGCAGGTGACACACTGTTATTGTGCTCACATGGAATAGTGTTAGAGCTGAGCGAGGCAGGCATGAATAAAGATGGAGAAGAAGCCCTTGGTGCAGCACACGGAGGATAGGACCCTACTCAATAGAAGCATCAGGGCCATCAGAGTAATGAGAGGGTCTAAGCAGAGACTGGAGAGAGAGGACAGCAGCTACATGGACAGGAGCGAACTGATGGAATGATAAACACAACAATGCACTGTGATTAAACAAGCAGTACCTTGTTGTGCAGAACCTTTGAATCAATAGAGTCAAGATGCAATAATCGCCTCAATCTGAGCTCTCAATTTCTAAAATATATAAATTGCAGGTTCTGTTATAGGTTATCCATTAGCCTTTATACTTGATATAATATGCCAAACATGCTACATAAACTGACAAAGAATCACTTTAATTCTTCATCGAGTCTCTCTTTTTCTTATGTGTCTCTGGTATTGAGCGTGTAGTTTATTGGTTGGTTGACAGATTGTGATGATTCTTGTGACTAGACTGCAGTCCATACTCAAACAGAAATAACTTTTTTCATAAAAATAGATCACTTTCTAAACTATTCTTTTCAACATCAGTACACTGATGTTGAACAAGATTCTAACACTTCCCAGAATCAAAATAAAATCTTATTTGATATTTTGTTAAAAAAGAAGAAGAAACATACACACACACAAAATTAAGTGTGCTAAAATAATTGGCAGCAAAACACCTGGACCAGACATCCAGGTTTATTCTCAGGAAAACAAAGATCCAGTGGCTCTATCCATTTTCTTTTCCTTGTGACTTTGGTCCTAACATGAAAACATCACAGCACAAAAACACAAAAGAAGCCGACCGCTGGGCACTCCGGCACTCAGACTGTCACAGGAAGAAGCAAAAAGGGCAAAAACAAACAAGAAAAGAAAAAAAAACAAAGTGATCATTATGAACTGTTGTAATAATGTTCAAAGCACAGTCCTCTTATTTAATTATACTGCCATTTCACATGATTAAACCCATTAAACTCCTCACTCTCCGATCACCATCCATTGTGTCACTTCCACAGCCGTGACAACTCCGGCTATTGTTTGTGATCATAGGAGCCGAACTTCCAAGAGGTCATTACTCACTTCTGGCATTCGTCTCAGTGCCAGTGGAGGAACTCATCAATTATTTCTCTCTCTCTTTCACACATATAATCCTGATGCCAAAACTTTGTGTCAATCACTTCTGGAGTCCCTCTTGGCCCCCTTTGCTTTCACATTTAGGACAGGAGACCATCTATCAGTGGGCGATCGTCCGTTTTGGCGAGCTATCCCGCGTTATTAGTCAAATTCACAATTGCAGAGGAAGGAAGCCGTAGTTCTAGCACATGGATTACAAGTGTGGTTAATTATTACCTCCATTAAACTCCTTTGTTGTGTGTCATTGCGGGATAGGGCCAGATGGGAGTGGAAGCCCGCCTGAGAAGAGATAATTCAAATTGGAAATGTGGAAAGATGGATGGTGCGTTGAGGAGAAGAAGAAGAGAAAAGGGGAACTGAGGCTTCAGGCTTGGCAGAAGTAGTTTGTCTTGAGATTGCACTTGTGCTGGTGCTGGCTACTCTGTCAAAAGGCCTGAAGCTGTGAGTGACACTTTAAACCAATAAGGGAGAGCTGTATTTCTGCTCTCATTTGTCAGTATGGTGACGCTCAAATGCCAAAGGGGGAGATCATGTGAAACCCAATGGTTTGTTTTATTGACGGGACTTTGCAGGAGTAAAGACAGATTTTGGACTGAAATGGCATCTGAAACCACAGACTGCTCAACGTCACATGTAGCCTATGCTATATGTCTGCCTGGTCAATGGTCAGACATATGTACGTACTCTGACAAACAACAAACTCTCATTCACTACATGGAACATTGTTAAATGTGTTAGAATCAATGGTCATATGCTCATTACGCCTAGAGAAACAGACTGCTTCCATAAGATTGTCATGCAGGGCCCATGAGAGTACTTGGAAATAGAAAATAAATCAAACAGAACTGGACAACAGATTAAGATTCAAGATCCCTTATGAATGGTTTAAAGTCAGTCATGCACACTGTTTTTGACAGCAACTGAGGTTGGGGCAAATTTGAGATGCTTGTGAAGCACAAACCATCTGTTCAGCACATAAAGGCAGCTTGTTCACGTTTGCTTTTGACTCACTGATTATGAAAGGAGAAGTCCAAAAGCCAGGCCCTTGCATTTAAAGTAGCTACATACACACACAATGATCTTTTATGGCTCCCAGCTGATCCATTTGAGTCCACACAACTTTTGATGCAGAGCAGAAAGCGTATACTTTCCAATAACAATATTTTATTCATACTTGCTAACGAGGTACCAAGCATTAGAAATGGTAGGTATTTGCTCGGGATCCAGAATACACACTTCTTCAATACTTCACAAATGTGTGAGTCTGGTCACTAGTGAATCTCCCTGAGTTCAAATGGGCATAATTGACAGGTGTATTGGCCAATCAGGGACATGCATGGTCTGTCTGTATCAAAAGAAAACTGAAAAACATTGAGTATTTCTGCAGAATCATCAAGCAAGCGAAGCACTAAACTCTTTTAAACTGAAGTGAGAGAAATGAGAAATGACCAATGAGCTCCTTCGTTTCACCTGTGCCAATAAAAAAAACAAAAAAACAAAAAAACAATCATGCTTGGTTCTGATTTGAGACGCGAAGGAGGGCATGGTGACCAGATATTCCTCTGTATAAGAAATACAGTGAGATATCATTCTGTTCTGAACTGTACTGAGGGCCCCTCCTCTTCTCAAACAATATCATCGGGAGCCATTCCAGATTGATAATGGGTAGAACTCAATTCAGAGTGAGTGCTACACATATCAATCTGGCGTTAGCCAGGTTAGTGATTTCTCTGTTCGCTCCGCAGATTCACCTTGAATCAGCTTGAAGTATTTGTCTGAATGTTCCGTGTTTCCCTGATCGCTTAGAGCAAGAGAGATCCCAGATTAATAACTTGAATCAAGAGAGCCGCACATATTTATCTGACCTTTGCCAGGTTAGGAGGGAAGTGTGAGTGACTCTAATGTCATACTAAAAAACCTTGAGCATAAAGGTAATGATCACTTAAAACCTGGTGTTCTCAGAAGCAAAGACTATAGCTGCACCAGCACAATTTCAGCTCAGACTCATAGCTCTGTAATGGTGTGTCACTTGAACAAATGTTAAGTGGACACATGTAAGCTAAAGTAACTGAACAGGCACTAAAATAGCAAGAGGCCAGAAAAAGACTATTGAAAATATGTTCAAAAACAGAATCTACAATTTACTTTTGCCAGCCCTAGGGTTTTTAGTCACCACACATTAGAGGATGTGGTGCTATAAAAACGCCAGTAGCCACATGGGAGTAAGTGAGTGACTGCAGCAGCCACCATCGCTCTCAGTGCACGTCTTTAGCTGTAGTCTCCTGACCCTGTGTTTGCCTGAGAGCCAAGGACCAGTGCTACTGACGATAAAACAAACAGACAGGCTCCATTTATACAGTCAGGTGTCATGACAGGGGATAAACTGCAATGCCTGGGGCCTCTGGAGACCTGGGTCGTGCTAATAGAGGAGCTATCACCATCCTCCTTCCTACCACCCTCATCATCATCATCAAGACCCACAATGGAGCTGTTGGCAGGGGCCCGAGTGCTGCTAGGAAATGGACAAACAACGTCTCCGATTGGATACAACTCAAGGGTTGCACTGTTTACTTTGCAGAGCTGTATTCAGTCGTGTCACTGAATTAATCAAGTCAAAAAAGCAATCGCCAAACACATTGTATAAAAGCATGCTGAAAGGGAAAACGAAAAGTGTGAAGTAGAGTGAGGCGGCTGTGGTGAGCACGCAGCGGGAATGACAAGAGCGCGACTGTCATGGTGAGGGATGAAAAAGTACAGCTCTCAAACGAGCCGAGGCAGAGGCGCCAGTTCCAAAAGGGGATGCGCCGGGACCACAAATGCAATTATCGTCATACCGGCTTTGTTGTTTGTCAGAGCTGGCGTGGTTTTAGGGGCTTGGGTGTGCTGATTATATGACACCGGACTCAGAGCCCTGGGGTGAACGACAAGCGGCCAGCCGGGAGTCATTACCCCAGCCAAATAGACTTCTCATTTGTTTTTCAATCGTGAGATGCATCAGCAGAAATAAACAATGATTCCTCAATACCCAGTCAGCCGCACCTGATGTGGGGGTTTGCGCCTTTGAGAATCCAATTACAAACTCCAGTATTAAATCATGGGAATAAGAGCGTGTAGGTAAAGGTGTGTGGGAAAATATGTTGTGCTCAGATCCGTCCTGGAGCCTTGGAGCACATCACAGAAGACCACCTGACAGATGGTATAATGTGGGCACAGGGGTTATTTTCTGACAGTGTGAAAATCATCATGCTGGCACCTTTCAATATCGCCAGCTGGTCTTTTTCATTGCATTCTGTGTAATTTAGATGAAAAAAGCAAGCCATTTTCCTCATTTTGCAATGCCTCCCCAGAGTGTCACCATCTTGCCCTGAGTGTAAAGCTTTGTGAAAAAATATGAAGGCTGGTACTGATAATAGCAGCTATTCTGAAAATACCTGTTGACAACCTGCAATCTTGGTGCCAGACAGACTAGCTCCTCCTTTTGCCCAGTGCTGCTGCTGCTGACTGTCTGCTGGGCTAATGCCAAGGTCAAACGTCAGACAGGAGGGGCCGGGCAGAGCACCAGGAACTCTATGGGTGAGGGGCTAAGCGCGCACACAGCTCCTCAGGCGCACAAGGCTTCATTAGAGATAAATAATTTCACACATCCACGGACTATCTTTGGATGGGGAAGGCTTCAAATCAAGACAATGTCAAATGATTCAACAAATGTGGAATCACTGCACCATGACTGTTGTTCACATGTTGACTTGGTAACTGGAGCACACATGCCCCTTTAATTAGTCTGTTGCTTATTTTGAGATTAGTTAACTGTTTAACTTCATTAAAGAGGCATGACTGTTTGACAGGTTGTTAATTGAGTGGGTAGGTGTCAATTGTCGACAACAAGTAACCAATTTTAAATGAAATATTATTTAAATAAATTTTAATGACATGAATGGGCTACAGGTATGTTTGAAAGTTTGAAATGGGCCACAGAGGAATTAATTAAAGGATATCTTTAACTCTCCTCCTTAACTTAACTGTATTGATCCTCATCTCCAGTGGTCAATATCCAGCAAATATATATTTGTTTAGTAATTTTGCCCCTTGAGATGCATCATCTCAAGGGGGTCCTTGGTGAGGAATCCAAGGTGAGAACAGTACTTAGGACTGCTCTATGGCCAAGACGTTTGGTTGCAGCACACAGGCTTTCCTTTTAGGTTTGATCCAAGTTCTAACACATCAGTCATAAGCATAATAAAATAATAAAATTGAAAAAAAAAAAAAAAAATGTGGTCAAATAAGACACTTTGGGGCACCTTGGGCAGCTTGGGCTGGTATGAAAATTTGTTGAGAAATGTTTGAGGTTGTGTTAAAAATATAGTTCTTTGATTGAATATTGGGCAGAATTGTGAGTTGTAATTACTTTTACAGTGTAATCACTGGCTATGTTTTACCTGCAACAGCTCATTCATTATTAACACCACGCAGCACCCACTGTTATATCCCTCTAATTTAGATGTAAGTACTCAGTGATAAAATCATATTAGGAACATCACTATATCACATTTTAGCCACATGTAGCTAAGGGCTAAAAGAAGTATGAAGTAGAAGTAAACTAGCTGAGTATACATTTGGTGACTAAAACTAAATGTTTGAATTGCTTTTGTTATATAGCCTAATCTTCATAATTTATCTATTAATAAAATGAGACAGTGAACACATCTGCAATTTGCCATACAGGCTAATGCTAGTTTCCATTGTTTAGAATTAGGGATCATTACTATTTTGAGATAAATATGATGCCATAAGAACTTCACTGAATAGACATTATAGTGGATTTGTGAGTTTGTTATACCTTGACAATGCCAGATTTTATCTGCCCTCAGAAGCTAAGCAGGGTTGGGTTTGGTTAGTAGCCTACTTGGATTGAAAATCGCTGGGAATACCAGGTACCAGAGAAGCAGCAGTGGCTCTAATCAGTGTATACTGTTGTGGAATGCTTGCTTACTACTATGTATGAATGTGTGTGTGTGTGTGTGTGTGTGTGTGTATGTGTGACTGGTGCGGATTGAAGGCACAGATTGGCAGCCTCACTTCTGTCAGTCTACCTCAGGGCAGCTGTGGCTACAATTACCACCAAGTATGGAATGAATAATGCAACATATGACATAATCTTTGAGTGTCCAAAAAATGCTATATAAAATGTGATGCATTACCATTAGAAATAATTTAATCTAAAAATGTTTTCACACTATCAATGCCTAAGAAAGACAAAGTGTGTAGTCATTCTCTTTTTACATATTTTGGAATCTTTGCTTGTTCATAACACTTAAAGCAGTGTTTCATGTTAGTTAAATAGTGTCATACATGAAGATAGTATGGTGATTTGGCCTAATAGTCCCTGCTTTCATTAGAGATTACACACATACATATCACTGCCACTTGTATTGATAGAGCAATTTCACCACTTCATTTACTTTAGGCTGCTCCACAGATGAGGCCTGCTCATTACCATTTATTGAAATCCTATTTGGGTTCCATCTGCCGACTAGTCACCTGTGAAACTAGTTTTTAACCATGGTTTGAAGTGCATTGGCTTCACATGCCTACCTCATCCCTTTTATTAGTGTTTGTTCCCAACCATAAAAACTGCTGGAGGGGCACACCGCCAGAGTACGTCGTTACATTGTAAACCACTGTGGCAGGACTGCACACTACATTGCGCATAGAGAAGCTAGTTGAGTCTGCAAGGAATTAGGGAATAAATTTTCTTCATCCAATTAAAAGCAGCATTTGTGCAAAGTGAGTGGAGGCAGGCAACATTATCAATGAAGGGAAGAAAACACACTGTTACAAGTCAGGAGACACAATTACTGCAACTGGAGGTATGCAATTAAATAGTGCTATTTAGACAGTGCTACTCCCCACTAATAAATGTACAACCTATAGGAACAAAGTTAAGTTAAAAGCTAAAAATACAATGTAGCACAACTGAACTGTGTCCATCAAGTTCATTCATGCCCAGATTACCCCTGCTGTGTCCGAGTACAAATAACCAGAGGCCCAGAGCCACACACTTTATTGAGAAAGCATTAGATGGAGGGTCTGATCCAAATAAATGTATATAGGGCACGTTCCACACTCCTACACTGTGTTAAAACACATCTGAGTCGACTACTCTTTCCTCAGGCCTCAAGTAATTCTCAGTGCTGGTTAAATTGAGTTTATGGGTTTTTAAATGCACAATGTCACAAAGCCTTAAAGCTAGTCACAAGTCAAAATGGGTCAGTGAAGTAATGGAAATAGAATTGAATTGTTTGCAGTTTTTTTTTTATTTATGTTACATTACAGAACTTCTTAAACATTTATGTGAACAAATCCCTAAAAAACCTAATTCGTGCCTTTGACCTCTATGGCCTAAGCCTGCTCCTTATACTGCTGATGCAGCTTTAGGACATCATCCTGGGAGATCCTGGTCCAGCCCTCACTGTGGACATGGTAGAGGTTGACCTGCCCTCCACTGTAGGCATCACGGTATGTTGCTTGGTAGATGGCACGGCGCCCCAGATCACAGGCCTCCTCCACGGTCAAGTCATGCCGCAGGCCGCTGTCCATCACACCATAGGCATACATAGAGCCAGAGCCCACTGCAAACAGGTCACCGCACACTCTGTTCCCCTCAGAGTCCACATAGTAGAGTCCTGAGGAAACAGAAAGCAGGTCATGAGTGTGTGGAACAAACTGATCTTTGAAGAAATCTCCAATCAGGTGTTAAAATTTGTCTGTAAAATTCACATGAGGACCACAAGCACACACTCCACCTCCTCCAGAGGACAAACGAACAGCTGCAGCCTCTCCAAATGAAGTAAGGCAGGCAGATATGAACAGCTGCATCCTCAAGTAAAACCAAGGCGACCAGGAACCTGCTGACGAGGCGCGATCCACATCCACCCAGCCCAGGGGCCGTGCTCACGGCCTTATTGATCCCTGCAAACGTGCTAAAAATTAACTATCGACCTGCAACCAGAGCTGCAGGTAACCACACCTTGCACCTCAAGAAAAGGGAAAACAAAAAAATGCTTGCTCACATTCTATAAACACAACCAGAAAGGTACAGTTTGAAGATTAATATCCTTTCACACATGCAACGACATACACTTTTCCCGAGACTAGGCACATTTAGACTGACTGAAGTTCACTTGGTCAGATGTAACTGCAATGGACAGTTTGGGTCACACAGTGATGTACTTACGAGACATTTGTGCCATGTCATGACACACTTGATATGTGAGATACTATTATGACGTGGATTCACACTGGCACGTAAACACGCCCATGTATGTGGGGGAAAAAAAGGTGAAAATGACACAAAAAAGTACTCAATAAGTGACGGTTTTATTGTTCACCATCGCTCGCATTAAAAACCCACTTCAGTGTGCCCTTAGATTGCACACTCTTCTGCGAAAGCGGTAACAGTCTATTAGCAATAGAAAGCCACTTGCTATTCTGAAAAAGCGGCTTACTATCGCTTCGAACTGCCAAATTGCAGCTTCCTCAGCCTGTCGTTCGCTTGCCATGATAATCATCTGGTGCCTGCCTATGCGCGGGGGTAATTTGCCATTCGGAGACCTGCCTGTTCCTCTTGAAAACTGTAAAAGACTCGTTAAAAACATAACAGGCGGGGAGAAAGTTGTAAAGGGTTGTATGGCGAAGAGCCGTTGGAGGGAGGAGCGCATGGATTCAACTATAGAATAAAAAATTCCACACACCTGGAATCTTGTAGTTAATTGCGCTGTTGCATAAGCTTCGTAAATACTAAAAGCATGAACCGAAGAGCGCTCAGGAAGTAAAACATAAGCCTACAATTTACGGCGCCCACATTAACCCAGGGCCGCAGTGGTATATAGCGTTGTTAAAATTATATGATTAATCAGCAATTGCTGTTCAGGTCACTATATGATCGTAAGAATAAAAAAATTAATTCTTTCTTTTAATCTATAGTCCAAAAAAGTGTAATGTAAAGTACGTTTGTATCTGCTTATGTCAAATTAACTTTATCATTCAGAAAGTTGCATTTCATAAACCTGGTCACATTCTTCAGGAATACTATGCTACTATACAATGAGAATGAAAGAAAATTAAGGATCTCACTAGGAAGAAAGACATTCTTGGTCGACTAAAGACCTGCCCTGCCAATCAATCAACTAAAAGGGCCGTGACAAAAGCTCTCAAACAATTACATCTATGATCTGACCACGTAACTGCACTCAAAACGCTACAAATGCAAGTGAGTTAATGCAATTTATACAGAAAAGTACAAGGATAAAGTGTAGTTATATGGAAAAAGGCAGAGTAAACACAGGATTCACTCATCTTCAGCTAATCCATTCCCTACCTTCTCCTTTCTGCTGTTACGCATAGAATTCCTTACAAATAAATGAATTAGTCGACTAAGACAAATCCCGCTTGACTATGGCACCATCAAGCGCTTCATTGAGTATACGACTAAAAGACTACAAGCCCTAGATTCCACTGCTGTTTGAACAATTATTGTTATTGACACCATGTCCAAATGGAATAATTTCTTCTCACAATAATAGTAACACTAAAATTTTACACAATGACATTCCAAGTGGCATACAGGAGAATTGCATCAGTGACAGTCAGCAGTCTTCTTCCACCTCAGTCAACTGGCAGGTGCTTAAGAAGACTTTTAACTAGAGCATAGACAGTCAGCCTTTGGAGGTGGTGAGGAGAGCACAGTGCAACCAATGGATTTCCAGCAACAAATGAGTAAGTGTCAGTCCGTCTGCTCTCCTTCCTACCCGGATTCACCGTTGGATCAGGAGAGAAGAGGGGTAGCAGCTGAACAACACATCAGAACTATTGCATCACTCTCCAGGGGATGGTCCAACACTGACTGCCACATGGGTCTCAGCTATCATCACACACACTTTACTTCATTATCACATTGTAACAAAGTGCACACGTCCTTGTGAGAGGCAGTAACAGATGATTTAGACCCATTTCTCAAACCAAAGCCACAGCCGGTTAGACAGGCTACATCCTGATTACGATGTTACAACACTGAACATTATAATGTGTGGAGCCATATTTGTCAAGGCTCTTCAACAAGGCTTTTACTCAATTTAGTTTGCATGCAGCTTAAGACACTCCATCAGGGGAGTAAGTGCTCTTGACATGATTGTAGCCAGCTAATGAGCTTCCCACCTAATCGCAATTGATTCAATTTACATGACATTTACCTCTTCATTCAATCACTGTCAAACTGGGCTACCACTTATATTGGACTTATACCGAGATTATTATTTCACCCTTTGATTGTCCGGATTTTAACACTTGTCACTCAGGACTTCGGGCACACTGGCAGTCTGTCAACTGATCACAGGCCTCTCGACTTTCCAAACAAAGCCAGGATTGATCTTTGCAGGTACACACATTATGCATGCGACCCAATTGCCCAGCACTGGGATCCAACGTCTATCATTCTGCCTTGTGTTTGCTGGCCCGCAGTCCCAGGCTCATCGATTTTCCATTACAGTGTCACTGTGGCGGCCTCTTTAAGCACACCTTCCCTGATGTATGGCCTCGCACACAGGGCACAGTGTCCAAGAGTCACTGCTGAAAACCCAAATGGACAAGGGGGAAAAGAAGCATAGCGCCACCATCTAGTGGTCAAAGACTGATAATATACACTGTGAAATACCTACTAGATATTTTACATCCTTCATTCATCACAGGCCAAGTATAAATAACTCCAAATGACAGGTTTCTGATTTGGTCCAGTTTAGATTTTTTTTTGTAGCTATGCATATATTTACCTGGTCCTCTCTTGTCCCATCCACAGACCATTGTCCCCATGCTGAGTCCCATGCCTTTGTACTGGTACACCATGTTTGCCAGTAGCTTGGAGGCTGCAGCCACGGAGATGCGCTCCTTGTTCCGAAGCTCGTAGATGCGGCACTGACGGGCTAAAAGACGCTCCCAAAAACTACAATCTGCAGCTCCTCCAGCCATTGTGCCCAGTAAGTATGGATTGATCTCAATCACTTTCTTCACCGTCTGAGAGGCGATATAGGCGCCTGCTGTGGCCCGAGAATCCACTGCCACAATAACACCATGCTGGAACTTAAGAAAAGAGAAAATATTACAGATCTTATGTTTAGCATAAAAATAACAACAAAAACATAGACATAAATGTAGATGAAACACAACTGAAATGGAAGGGCACCAATTGACTTAAAATGAGTTTGTTTTGGTAACTAAAAATTAGTATCGAGAACACATTTAAGACACTCGGAGTAGATCAGGATCATTTACTAGGTACCACCACAGAGGCGTATTATATACAGCGCAAATTGGTTGTAGAAGAACTTAAATTCAACAAGAAGGTATTACAAAGATTTAAGGGTCCGTCAACTACTGACAGTCACACTAAGTAACTGCATGAGAAAGCGCTTTATAGCCACATTAGCATGCTAACATCATAACTGGAGTCGCGGGGCAGTCTGAATGGGCTCTTAAACATGATCCATCTGACGAGGGAGACTACAGCTTTAATTCTTTTCGTAGCAAACATCACATGTGTCATAATTCATTAAATAATCACCTTGAATGCTAAGGTGGTGGTCCCATGCAAAAACTGTATTTTCCTCTCGACATCATCTTCGGCTTCGGCACACAGCGGGTTCTTGACGGTGAAGCTAAGACTTTCCCCCGGAGCAGACTCAAAGCCCCCACCGCTAACACCCATTCCACCTATAAAGTCGACCGGCTGGCATTTTTCATAAGAAAAATCACCAAAATCACTACTTAACACACTAGCAAGTGCCATCTCTTGAGTGTAACGATGAGAAAGCAACTTCCTGCCTTTAATGACCAATTGACCAATTCTGACAGCACCCTCTATAGGTGCGGCGGTGTTAGAAAGCAGACGTGAACCACAACCACAACAAAGTTCTGTGTGTATTACAAAAACACTTTTGCATGAGTATATCATATTTTACAGCTAAGAATATTGCATATGTATGAAAAATTAAAGTAATTCAGATCAGTCACCAGATTTCTGAGCATACAAATGACATTAAGAAGCAGAGGGTTTAAGACTTGGTTATGGTGCACTCATGAAAAATAACAGCTGGCTTCTAGCTTTAATGCTTAAATGCATGTTAGAGTAGGTAATCTAAGCTCTAAAACTGTCAACCAAAATTATAAAAAAAAAAATACAAAATCAACACAACAAATAATATATCAAGATTTTGCTAGCACACACTATTTTTTTGCTTGTCAAATTAAAGTTTTTATCAAATATGTCAAAATACAAAGCACATAAGAACCAAAGTTGCTGATTTTACTGACACCTCAGTCTTTTTTCCACTTTCATTTGTGTCTCTTTCCTGTAATATTCCTCTTTCAAGTCCTCTCTCTGTCTTTGATGCCACCCTTGAGCTGTGATGTGAAAGAGGTCCACATTGTTCCCAGAGTATGCGTCCCTGTAAGTAGCTCTAAACACAGCTTCTCTGGCCAAAGACACAGCCTCTGCAACACTCAGACTCCACTTCAAATTGCTGTCTAGAACCCCGTAAGCATAAGGGGACCCAGAGCCCACAGAAAAGACGTTTCCGTGGAACCGAGCCCCGTCACTGCACACATAAATCAGTTTAGGGCCATTGTGAGTAGATGCAGATTGTGCTATGTCAGTAACACTCTGATTTGAAGGAGAATGTGCACTATTTGGAAACTCCCTGCTACACATTTCTGTATCCCAACCACATAAAGTAAGGGCCACACACACATCAGTCCCTTTAAATGGATGCAGCATGAATGAAAGGAGCTTGGCTGTTCCTCTTACTGACAATCGCCGTTTGTGTCTAAGCTGGTAAAGCCTGATTTCTCTTGTCAGGATTCGTTCCCACAGCATACAGTCTGCTCCACTGCCAGAGGAGGTGACGACCAAGTGGGAGTGAAGAGGAGTAATCTTGTGCACAGCTGGACAAGCTACAAGTCCCCCGGCACTTGCCCGTGTGTCTGCTGCAGCGATGACCCCACCTTCAAAGATGAATCCCAGGGTTGTTGTCCCGTGAGACAGAGCAAAAGGTCTAGGGACAGTAATTGAAGGTTTAGAAGAGTGAGAAGGTAAGAATGAAGATACAGAGTTTGGTATACTGAAGGTCAATGGAGACCCAGTTATTAGAGATTCTGATGATCTTCTTAGGTTGGAAAAATAATTAATCTGAAATGTTGTTGCATTATCCAATGAAGAAAGGGTGCACTTTAAGGCACAAATATCTTCCAAAGCCATTCTGCAGCACAATAAGGTCCAATAAAATTACATTCAGTTTGACTGGCATCCTTGGTAGAATTATGTCCACCCTATTTATAATGTTCATAAATGCAGACACATCAGATATCTGCTGTGAACATGATACTGGGATGCTCTTTTATGCACAGTAATATATTCTGCTGGAGGCTTTGCTTATTATTGCTTAACTTAAAAAAAACTGCCGATACAACCTCCTAGACAAAAACAAGTGTTTGACAAAAAGCAATTAGAATTTAACATTGCCTACTGTCCTCAATACAATTGCATGTGTGCATATTGCACATTTACAGTTAGGCACAAACAGAAAAACCTTAAATTGATGTATTCCAAACGCCTGTAACATATAAGACAATTTCAATAAAACATATCATTTTAATGATATTAAAACTGACATTACGTCGCATTTTAGGAACTCCTTGTGACTCGCGATAGCACACGAGAAGTTGGGACTGATGTACATGAGAAGTCATTACGGCTCTAAAATCCCATTATCAACTACTGCATTAACATCCTTGCAGATCCAACATGGCGCTTGTTTCCACGAGACTGTAACGCCGCGGTCCTGTTCGATCGAGCAGTTCAGTCATGGCGTCCGCCAGTACAGGGAGCCGAGTGTCTTGCGGGAGAGACTTGAATTGTGTGCCTGAGATTGCTGACACGCTAGCAGCCGTCGCCAAACTTGGGTAAGAACATTTTTTTCTGCACTGTAGAAATCTTAGCAACAGGAACGATATGGTAAACGGGAACGCCATCCGTGAGCGGTGTTTGGTGAGCTGCAATCCGGTGAAATGACAACACGTGCACATCACAATGATAGCATTCATCAATGTTTCGCGTGTTTTTTACGCTGTTGTAAAACGAACATTTCTTGTCTTTGTAAATTCCATAACACTCAGTAATTCCCTATATTGTGAGTGTGTTTTATGTGTATTTTTCTTTCAGGTTTGACTTCCTGTGCATGCCACTTTATCACCCGAGGTTCAGAAGAGAGTATGAGCTTGAGCCCGCTAAATCGCGTCCAGGTGCCCAGACTCGCTCTGACCTGCTACTCTGTGGGAGAGGTTGGCTCTATTACTGGATAAACTGTTATTGTAATTATTGTACATGTGCCATTAACCAAAATGTGTCAAAATATGCTTGAAATAAAATTTGGGCAGATTGGAACACCCTTATAGTTGGAAAGCTTTCACCATGGATAGTTGTGGACTCAGAGCTGGAGACAGAGCGCAGAAATTCAGAGGCAGTAAGTAAATGTTCATTTGGTTTTGGTGGATAATGCTTTCAGTCCTTTCACCACTGTTAATGCTAAATTATGTGTCCAGGCTCTAGTTCAGGAGTTGAATTTCTCAGCATACCTGGGTCTGCCTGTATTTATGCTTCCTCTGAGGGGACCTCATAATGCCAATCTTGCTCGCCTGCTGCTTAATCACATCCACACTGGCCACCACACGTCAAACGTAAGACACTATTTCAACAGGTGTTTGTTATTTTTTTCTATTTGAAGTGAAGTAAAAGCTCATCAGTGTGTTTTCTCTTTTATTAGTTCTGGATTAGGGTTCCCCTTGTGGCCTCAGAGGACACGCGAGAGGATCTTGTCGAGAATGAACAAGTCTCTTGTTTTGATGACTTGAGCACTGAAGAGAAGACATGGGGCTGGTAAGTCCAGAGACCCAATGTACTGCACATATTTGGAGTCTGACTGTAAACTGTTGAATATTTGTTTTTACCACCTTTTGCTTCTGTATGTTAAGGTGGCACTCCTTTAGAACTCTTTGTGATTACAACAAGAGGATAACTTTAGGTGAGTTCATTTGGAAAAGGCAGTGTGTTTTCAAATAGAAACTAATAACAAGCTTTATTTTGTTTCAGCAATCGAAATTGGGGCAGACATGCCCTCAGATGCTGTGATTGATAAGTGGCTTGGAGAACCCATCAAAGCAGCTATACTTCCCACCAGCATTTTCCTAACCAATAAGAAGGGCTTTCCAGTCTTGTCTAAAGCTCACCAGAGAATAATTTTCCGCCTTTTTAAGGTAAGAAAAAGATTTTAAAATCTATTTGGTATAAATGTAAAAGTTTTTGGGTTTTTTTTTGTAGTTGGAGGCCCAGTTTGTCTTTACTGGCACCAGCCGTCACACTGAAAAGGACTTCAGATCGTACCTGCAGTACCTAGAATATCTAAACCAGAACCGACCAGCACCCAATGCATATGAGATGTTTGCCAAGGGCTATGAGGACTACCTGCAGTCTCCCCTTCAAGTAATACATTTACAAATACACACAATACAAATATTCAATTCTGTCTATATCTATATAAATATATAAATATAAATATAA
>KN481257.1:0-39159 GCA_000787095.1 Periophthalmodon schlosseri
ACACACACACACACACACATATATTTCCTTGTCTGCTAAAATATCCAATGTTTGACATTTTTGGTGTGGTAAGAAGGAGCAGTTTTATGTTCCTACTCCCTTGTTCCTGTACATTCATACATCATAAATACAGGGTTCATTTCATATTATCACATTTATTTGTCAAATGTAATGTAATGTGAAGCCTGGCAGCCTGCTAATGCTGCAATATAGAAATCAGCTAATGCTAGTGCTGTGGCAACGGGCCCAAATGTGACATTAGGAGAGTTAATGTGTTTTCAGCATTCAGCATCAGGAAAGCACTGTTAATCCGAATCATACTTTACATTAACGGGTTAAGTGGTCACTGTACCTTTCAACAGCCATAAAAGACCAAGTTGGGGAAGTTACAATTGTATTTTCTATCATTGTCCAACTTCAAAATTTTCCACCAAATTTTAGGTGGAGCGACTGCAGTAAATTATTATGGGAGTAGTAAAGATTATGGGAATCAATTATGATTTGTTTCTGCAAAGAGGTTGTGTAAACAATAGTCAGTAAAATGTAAAGCTGATATTGAAAAAAATCATTATGGGCAATCTGAAAATATATTGAAGGCTTGGATTTTTTTCTCATGTATTTAAGCAAACTTTGTCTTGCCCCAGTACAGATACATAGTATAAGCAGCCCTTGAGGTCAAAATATGTCCACTGTGTCTACTCTGTCTGCATCTAATTGGAAAGTATGTTGTCCAAAAATCAGGAAGTGTGTATTGGCATGTTAGCTGTTGTTAGCTTCACAGTGATGGCAAAACTCCGCTCTGGTCTCTGTAAGTTGTGAAAAAGTGCTTATAGACTCATTGTGGTGAATTATTAGCATGCTCGGTATGCAAAAGTTAAGTGAGGAATACCTTTAGACCACAGCAAACTGTTTCAAATAAACTGTTTCTTTTTTCTTTTTTTTTGTTTTCTTTTTTCTTGTTTTTAAGACTATAAAAATCAGGAACTGCACCTTTAATGTTTCTAGATTAATCATTATTATGAACTACCTTATTCATGGTTTAGTTTAATTTTAGACCAGGTTTAGTCTTATTTTAGACCTCATATAGTCCGAGTTTAGATCTGGTGGTACTTAAAGCCAAATACTATCTTAGATGGTGAAATGTTTGAAAACCACTCAGATGGTTATCATTTATCACATCACAGTAATCTAGAAACAGCAGATTTTAGATTAGATTATTGTAATAAGATTGGCATATTTAACCTGCTGCATGACCTGTGTACACCGATACACTTTGGTAAAGACTATTATGTTCTGTATGTTTGGTATGTTCTGTTTTTATTAAAAATGAAAAAAGAAATACATACAAATTATATATGATTACAAAAACAACAACTGAGAATTTAGACAGCAGTTTACCCAGTATGGATGGAAGGCTAAACAGCTGATAGCACCAATCCTCTGTCCCATGAAGCCGTCGTAGTATTTAATGTTGCTGATCACGTCTCCATTTGAGTTGTACACTGCAATAAACTGGTTCATTGAGCCACTGCACAAGAGGAAAAAGCAAAGAAAGAAGCAGTAGTCAAGTATTGTTTTAAGTAGATAAATATGGTGTAATTTGGTGTGGGATACACTATAGAAGAATGTGATCACCATTATGACAACTTTCCTAAAATGAATGAATGTATTGCTGTTATTGTGTCTGGCATACACATATATCCAGCTCTTTCATGTGTTTACAAGATAATATTACTAAGGAACAAGAGGCCCGTAGCCAGACAGGTAAAATATCTTCACAAATGAATGAAACCAATTTATATGCAATGAAATTAAATAACTATTTCATCTATAAATTTCCACTACTCCAGAACATATCAGGACTTTGAGGTAACATTTAATCACTCAACGGGCTTCGGAATTCATAGTAAAGAGTCCTGTACGAAACAAAGATATTTCTAATAATACAAAACATATGATGAACATATTATAAGTATTGCTCAAAATAATGAATGGTATTTTTAGAACTTAGCCCCTATAGAGGTTATGCAGATCACATCACAACCTTTGGAACTTTATTAGTGAGTGGCAAAGGTACATGAGTGTCAGTGGCGAGTAATGAATTTTTCTTGTAAAAGTTCAAAACACATCTAAAATATGAAAGAGCTGTTACAGTCTAATAACAAATATAAAGTAGTAATAACAAAAGTAAAGTGGTAAACCAGTGAAGGGTTAGCTAAACAACCCATAGTTCTGCCTCAATGCCACTCAGTCAGAACGGTGAGGAGCATTTTTCGAATAAAATGATGCTAGTGCATAACCTCTGTTCAAACAGTCTATTAGTTACTTCAGACCCCACAAGCCAGCTTTCACTACCCATGTGCTTCACCTGTTGTCAAATCAACATGGTCCCTTCCACTGACAAATTCTGAAAGTTACTCTCCACTGCAGCCCTGAAATGTCCCAGGAAAACTGCGACATATACTCCAACTACCATGTCAGGCCATCATTAATTTGCCTTTAGTTTAACTCATCTACCTAAAGACACATTTGTTGCCTAATCTAGCCAATGGATTGCAGTAGCTATGATTTATCTGTTTTAGTCACTGCCTCTATCAGTCGTCCTAATGATGTTTAAATATGTTACTACGTTACAGTTTGGGACTCACCAGGCGAACAGGTTTGCTTGTGGGTGGATGTCCAGAGCTGTCAGTCCTTTTACAGTCTGAAGCACATTAACCGAGTCTGGGCTCCGTGGCTCAAAGAAACGCACATCACCGTTAACACTAAAAAGAAAGTTTAATGATAATTTAAGAACAAAGAAAATAATTCAAATTGGTATAGGTAACACTTTATAATAACTACACTTTAATTAGTCTTTAATTAGCACGAGCAAAGACTTTCATAATGAACAAAATAGTTTAATAAGAATGAGTCAGGCTTAGCAACTACTTAATCCTAACCCCTTTATTAAGACTAATTAAGATGTAGTTATTACAGAGTGGTACCTAGTGGTACCTATCACATGTATAATAAATTATATATGACATTACCTGACACTGATAATGTGGCCGTCTGTCTCTTTCTGCAGGTGAGCTTTGACCACCCAGGCGCCATGTTCTCTATACGTCATCACACGACTGCAAAATACATTCAAATCTCCATATTACAATGTGTATAGTGCAGTCTGCAGTACATAAAACAGGGAGTAATTTGGTTGAAATACATTCTACAAAGGTAAACTTAATATTGCATTTAAATAGGAGTGATGGTGTTTTGGTCTTTACAAGCAACATAACTTTTTATTTTACAATGCTGGTTACTAATACAGTGGCTTTCTGCATTGAGTGTACTTGTTATACAGGAGAGTGAACACTGGGGGGCACTGTGAGATTGCAACAGAAGAGTTGGGATATTAAATGTTCTTGAAACGCTCACATTTTATCGATACTGGAAGATTTTGACCACAAAAAGAGGAATCCTTTTTCTCACTTCACACATTCTAACAAGACAATTAGCAGCAATTAGACATGTCCCTGGAATGGTTAAAGCTGAAACGTTTTCTTTAAATAAATGTGATAAAAAGTAATTAAAAGTGATTTTTTTTCCACATTATTATTGAGTTATTTTAAAGGATACCATTTAAGTACGGTACATCCTCTTAAAATACAAAAGATTGAAATCCATGTAAAACAATTACATGGATATAAGATGACGTAATACATTTAATTAAAGCCACAGTATGTAACTTTTCAGCCAAAAAATAGACAAATAAATAGACTTATTTGGCCTGGAGGACAGCCTCCTCCTGTTTGTCTCTATGGAAATGTAATTCCTTTGGCTATAATCTTCCACAGTATGGCATAAAACTATGTCCATGGAGAGTATTCTGAAATATGGTGGTTTCCATGGAATCATGTAGGTTAGGTACCACCCCCAGAACGTTACATACTGCATCTTTAAAGTCAATATTTAAACTTATTCTGTGTCTTAAGCTAAATAGATTCTCTATGGGGGCTGGTAAATGAGCAGATACAATATATGAATAAGTCCTATATTATTTAAGTACCGTTTCTTTTCTCTCATGAGGCAAAATTACAGTTGTGTTAAGACATACAGTTGCAAAGCAGAACATAACATAGTTTGCCTCCCTGTTGGGAATTAAAATGGTGGTAAATGAATATATAAAGTGCTAAGTGTCTCCCATGTCTTTAAATAAGACTGTTAAGAGTCAGTATTTATGCCATAATAAACATACACGGTCTTAATGAGACACTAATGAGGTCAAAGGGCAGGTCAGGAGTCAATGATAATTTATGCTACGTGTCAATAAAGAAGAACAGTAAAGTACATAGGCTGCAATGTATTGATATACTAGTTATACTGTATATATTTTCCATGTGACTCTTTTTTGATCAAGAGGGGCCAGCAAATAAAGTCAGATACTATTTCTTTAATAACCAGCTACAGAAAACAACAATATGTTCTTTCTGGCTGTTGGGCAAACACTTGACCAGCTATCAGTGTCACCCATAGATCATCACTGTGTATACTAGAGTTTATGAACGGTGAATTAGTATTGGATACATGCATTTCAAACATCAACACATGTAATAATTTGCATTATCATTGCTATTTTTTTTTCTTTCTGTTGCAAACCTCTTGTACAGATTTCTACTGAGTACATGGAGGCACAAGCAATAATTGACTGTAATTTTATCACAATTTATGGAGTAAAAGTTTAACTGTTGAGCTGTCCTTATTGAAGAGCAAAGCAACCAAAATTTAATGTTTAGTATACATCTATAACGTGTTGTACAGGTTGTTCATGGTTCGAGCATTTTAGACTGCGGGTGACTACCACTTATCTGTCCAATTATCCAGGCTTGCTAGTGTAGCTGTAAAATTGTGGTTCACTGTGGCTGAATTGTTAACATTGAAAAATTGAAATTATGCAAATGTCCTGTATTATTATTTAATCTTTTATAACTAAGTTTAAATAAATTATAATGGCTATACCAATTTTGTCCATGTACTTGAGCAAAATTTGTTTTGTTTTGATATATTGTAAATGCAGCTTAGGGTCAAAATGAGACAGGTGTGTTCTGTCTGTATCTCATAAAGCATTTTTGTCTTCCGCAAACCTGAAAGTTCAATGTTAGCATGCTAGTTGTTGTTAGCTGTATTGCTCTCTGAAAGTTTTCAAAAGCACTCGTAACTCATAAGTAAAAATCAGGTCTAGCGCCTCAAAATACTTACCATTCATTTGGGCCCATTCTACGGTCAAACACCCGGACAGAGCCATCACCGAGGCCTGCAACGACGAGGGAGCGCTGGGAGTCACATGACAGACTCGTCACACAACTGTCAGCTCCGGTCGGGATGTCCTGTCCGAAAAACAGACAAAAACACTGCTTTACAAGTGTCCCAACTCATGAAACTCTTAGACAAATAATCAATAATGTAGCTTGTAGACTATTGGCTCATTTAGACTTAAAACCAGCATCAATAAGTAGCCACAAGCCGGGCCTTTGGTACTCCAGGCTGCTCCATCCATCAAGACGCTGATTAGCACAGACGACCATTAGAGAAAAAGGAGAGAAAGAGACAAAACCGCACTAATGGGCTGCATTACTTTACTAAACACTAAATGCCAGTTGTTACGACAACAGAGTGGTCAACAGGGTAAAATATGACAGCACTGTGAAACATGTACCGCTGCTAAAACTTTACTAATAGATACTAAAACCAGTATCGAAACTAGATACTACACTCATTTGAACAAGTATCGATACTGAAAAAAAACATATAAATAGCACCTTTCCTAAATTGTATTGATGAGAACTGGTATATTACTACTGTATAATATACAAATATATTACTATTACTTTGTGTTGTAAATTACATTCTACTGTTGCCATCATGGTATTAAAATTTGTATTTTCCCCAGTATCAATTTAAAATATCCTGGAGAATATTACTGGTAGTGACATAAGGACAAATAAAGATTTGCACCTCATCACCAACATGATTCCATGGAAATAGACAGTTTAAAACATTCTTTGGGAAATTCTGCAAGAAGATGTTTAAGTTTTATGTTGTACTGGAGAAAATTATAGCCAAAGGAACAACAAGCAAGAGGTCCTCCGCCCTCCTCCAGGCCAAATAAAAGTCAGGTTTGTGGACATGCAAGACCACTCACAGTATAAGGACACATGTTTTCTTAAGTTTTTCAGTTTGTGTTATTTTGCCTTTCAGTGCAAAAGGCTGACAATATAATAAAATGGAAATTGCATATGCTTAATATAAGCCATTCGTGTTGTAAGTGTGAACAGTGCTGTAGCTTTTACATCTGTATTAGAGACACACAGAGCCATTGATCCCAGTTAATCCTTTAATAACACTCAGTGAACTGTGGGGAAGTCCCTGACACTAGACAATATGCAGCTCATTCAACTCTATTAAGACAAACACCGGAGTTAACTGGTGTTTTTGTTGCATTTTGTAATTCTCTCTATAAACCTTTTTTGGTACCAATTTATACAAATAATAATGATTTAATTAAGTATTTAGGATTGGGAGTTAGCGGACGATTTAAGTAGATACTAAGCCTGAATCATTCTAAATAAAGTATTTTATGTTCATGCTTAGATAGTATAAAGTGTTTCCCTGTTTTTAAATCACACTCTTCCTTGTCCAGTGTGACAAAACTTGACTACATGTGTTAAGTGTGTTGCCAAAAGACAACAACAGTACAACCCCATCACCCGAGTTCCTAGACATCTGTTTAAATTGAAGAGCAGCACAGTTGTCCTTGTTTCCACCAGAAGAATTTGTAATGATTCTTATTTGTAAATAAAAATAATATTTGTATTATATTGCTTTTAATGTAAATATTCACCAGTGTACTCCAGCACTAGAGTGCAGTGGTTTGCCCAAGGACATCTCACTGATATACATTTTAAAAGCAGGGAATTAAACCAACAAATTCCATTACACAAGTATCTGTTGGCTCACCATTTGAAAAATGAATGGTTACTACGTGTGTTTAAAAGTTTAACTACAACTTAAACTGCTTCAAGCTACGGACAATTTGTCTTAAAGCAGAACAAGCCCGCAGTGGCACCCAAGGGCCTGGCCTTTAGACAAAATCCATGGTGTTAACATTCACCAATTTAAAATGCAGGACGGTGGGTGGAGGGTGCAATGTTTTCCATTAAAGTTAAAGTCTTAAATGGTTTTCCCCAAATGTTAATGTGTCTGTGCGTTACCTGGACTTTCATCTCACGGTCCGTGTCCCAAATCCTGATGACTCGCACATCTCCGGACGTCATGAGCAGACCAGTGTCCTGCTCCCAGTCCACCACCATCCCCGCACCTGCAGCACACAACCACCAGTTAGCCATGGGGTTCAAGTGACCTCACAATATTCTGCAAGTCTAGAATCCAATGGAGAAATACGGCCAGGGAAATTATAGAACAAAGTTGTATGTTGAGTTGAGTATGGAATGGTCTTAGTCTATATTAGCTACATAGTAAGATGACATTGTAATAGTTCAAATATATAATTTTGTGTTGAAAATTACATTCTATAGTCTAAAATCAAAGTTTTTATATTTTATTTTATTATTTTATTATTATCATTGGGGTGTCAATCCAAAATTAGTGACAGCACTACTTAAATGAAAGGGATTATATATATAATCTATGGTTTAAACCACATGTTGTGGTTTTCTTTCATGGCTTTGAAAGAATTATGCCAACCTGTGGTCAATGAGCCAAGAATAATCACAATTGTAGCTCAGGGAGGTACTGCAATGGATACAAGAAGTGTTGTACAAACAAAACAAAAGGGGCCTTTTAACCACTGCTTAAATATTTAACGCCTCAGAGGTGCTGTGATCCAACACACCGGTTAAAGTGTGAGCACATGAATTCAGTGAGTTAAAAGAAATCTCACACAGCTGGTGCCACCCTGAGCTGCCCTGTGTCTGAGCTCAAACTCAACCGTCCAAACTGAGGAGAGGCCAGCTCCACCTTCTGTAGCCCTCAAATGAACGATTAGTGCAACAGCTGACTACACCATGAGCGTGTAATACAGGGTACAAGGTCTCTAGATGTATTCAGGGATTAACCTTTTGATCAATTGGCCACTGAGGCAAATCCTTTTCAAAATTACAACTGATTTTATAGTTGTACCCAATTTTTTCATGAAATAACGTAAAAATGTGTTTGCCTTAGTGCAGCTGTAATCTAAAAGTAGCTCTTACGGTCAAAATGAGGTCACTGTGTGCTGTCTGTATCCATGCTGGTGCAATGTTAGCACACTAGTTGTTAGCATAACCATGATGGCAAAACTCCGCTCTGTGAAAGTTGTGAAAACTGTTCATAAATAAATGGTGGTGAATAATTAGGATGCTAGGAATGTGTGGAAAGAGAAATAAGTTTGGACTGCTGCAAAATTAACAATTGTTTTTCACATTTTGAGACTGTAAAGATCAGGTAGTGAGTATTACCGCGTAAATCTACCACACACTGGCTTAGTTTGGGTAACTCTAGGTATCTTCATGTTTATTATAGGTGGCTTGTGTTAATATGCGACCCAGATATAATGGAAAAACAGACATTTGAGGTTTATAATCAGTATATAGAGTCTTCATGCAGATTCAAAGTGCATGTTTGAGTTTTCAGAGGGTGTCTTGTCTCGTGGAGCTCTGGGACAGGCCTGGAGCCTGTCAGCAGAGCCTGGCTGAAGATCAGTCAAACTGCACTTGAACCAGAAAGTGAAGAGGCCAGAGCAGCAAGGAGCGAATATGTTCAGTGAAACCTGTCATCTCAACCTGAGTCGAGACCAGAGACCAGAGACCACTTTTAATGCTGTGTTCACATCAAAAGCATACCTGGAATTTTTTTCTTCATTTGTCTAGTTTTAAAAGTCCACAGTGACCAGACTTGTTATGTAGATATACATAGATGTACATACATGTAGATGCATACAGATGACTGCACTTTTTAATAAGCCAGCACATACAGGCCTATCACCCTCTGCTGACATTTTGTGTGAAGAAAGACATTATGTTAAATAATACAACAGGGAAATGTAAACATGCATATATGGGACCATTAAAAACATATGAGTAGACATACTATCCCTTTTAGGTTTGTGTCTAAAAAGCACAAAACAGCACTTCCAACTATGAGGAGTTTTGAATGGTTGAATGGTGATGGTTTAAGAAAAACAACTCTCACACAATCCAGGATTATTTCTCAACTGGCTCAGACAGGTGTCAGAGAGGAAGTCCAAAACATGTTTTCAAAATGTTGAAAAATAAGACTGGATTTGGTAACACTTTACAATAACTAAATGTTAACAGCCTTAATAAATTGAAAAAGACTTCATCCATAATAAACACATTGTTTATGAATCATTCCTAATAAAGTAAGTGTTTATTATGAATTCAGTTTGTATTCATGCTGTATTAAAGGCCCTGTACCAGATTGTATGTATCTGTGCAAAATTTGCCTTGCTCCAGTGCAGGTATATTGTATAAGCAGCTCTCAAGGTCAAAATAAGTCAGCTGCGGGCTGTCTACATTTTCATTGCTCAATAAGCAGGAAGTGTGTGTTAGCATGCTAGTTGTTGTTAGCTTTACCATCGACAAAAGTACGCACTGGTCTCTGAAAGTAATGAAAAGGGCTTAGAAACTAAAAACTAAACGCTGTGAGAAATTAGGATAAAGTAATGAAAGGGCCTTGAAACTAAAAACTAAACGCTGTCAGAAATTAGGATGTTTGAAATGCATAAGGTACGTGAGGAATAACTTTGGACCACTCCAAACCGTTTCAAATTAACTAGTTCTGTTTTTCCATGTTTTTAAGACAGTAAAAGTTAAAATTGCCATTTAAATTAGTGTATAATTTGATCACAAGATTTGAAACTGGTAAATATGTCATTGGTTGTAAGTTGCAACAAGGCAGATTCACTCCGAATCACAAATTCTGAAGCTGAGGTTCAGGCAGTGTTTGTAAGATATTTCAAAAGAGTCTGAGCCTTTCAAGTCTGTTCTGTTAATGATGTTTTGCCCAAACCTCTTGTCCATCATCGCAGAGGAGGAGGAAGTGCAGTGCGCAGACGGGACGGGGGTATAGTATTTTGGTAATGGATGTCTCTGTGACGGATGAGGACACACAACAAAGCTCACGAGTCCTCCAGCTCCTTTTTGTTTTCAAGAAAGCTACAGCAATCCCAGCATGCATCACTTCCAGCCTTTCCTTCTATAGCTCTTAGTCACTTCCTCCTTCGGTTTTAACAATTGATCCCCATATCCACTCACCCACTTGCCACCACCATTTATTTCGACATACGCAATGCTTAACTCAGTAGTTTTCTTAGAGCAGCTCATTTTAATTTTAATTTTTTTTATATTAAATTAGTACTGAAGGGTACTACTGTCTGAGGTTTTTGTTTTGCAATTGTACGTATGTTGCTATATGTAACTTGTAACTTTAAGGGAACGCCATTTGCTTGTCTCGATGTTATTGCTTTGCCTGGAATGTTCCACTGTATGACATTAAACTTATCTATACAAACAGATGACACAAACAGGCCAATTACAGGTCAGGTTTGTGCACAGGTGACCCCACTCACTGTAAGAATGCGTGTTTTTGCTAGTTTTTTTCCAGCAAAATAAACATGTAATGGAATAAGAGTTTCAAACTATGAAGTCAAACTGTCAGAAATTCCACAAACTTTCAGAAATACAAGTAAATGTATTTGTAAATGTATTTTTTTCTTCACTTAGAGTATACAGATGGTTTACATACAGCCCTCTTTTGTAGGACATAGTGCAGGAAATCCATTACTATTAGTTCCCAAATTGTAATATTATCCAACTGTTGCAAAAAAGACCCCAACAACCACACTCAAAACTGATAATTTGTCCTTTTTTTAAAAAATCGTGACAAGTTTGAAGATACTTTGACTGAACAGGATGCGTCTGCACTAGGCTCCATTGCCAGGAAATGCCCCATGTGGCGTCTCAAAAGGTTCAATACAAAATGACGTCATGAAGCAGTGAACGCACGCTGGGAACACACTTCAGAGCACCAAACACACTGACAGATGGAAAAAACACATGATGCTGGCACAACTCAAAGACTTTGTGGAAAAAAGCGGAAAAAAGATAAAGAACGAGGCACCCCCTTCCTATTCTCTTTGAACAAAGCAGCTTGGTAATAAGAGCGAAATCTGGGTTACAATAAGGTGGGAGGAGGAGAGACGGAGATTCCCCATTATTAATATACAGAATTGACTGAGTTACATAAAGGAGGTTCCGGTTGAGTCAGTGAGTACATTTACATGGCCAGGAAAAATCAGATTAACCAATCATTAGATGTCATTTTAGGTGTGTGTTACATGCACACAAAATCTGATCATCAAAAACACCTGCTGACATGTTGTGTATGTGTATGTTGAAGACATATTGTGCTTGTGTCTGCTATATAGTTATAATCTATGTCCCCCCTGGATTATGTTTTTGCACATTTTAAATTGCAATATTCATCTAAAATGGCTTAATAAAAGAAACAAGTCTGACTTCTGCGTTAGAAAACTACAGTGCCCAACGGGAGCTGACATCACCGTAAACGTCACAACAAAGAGCCATGTAGCTGTCGGCCCCTCCTATGGGTAGCTGCACATCACACTTTTTTTTCATTTGTACCAAAATGACCATGTGACTCTGCCGAATCCTAGGCATATCATCGATTAAGAAAATAAAATTGAAGAAGGAAGATAGTACAGAGTAGTGGGAGTATGTCGGTGGCAGTGAAAACGGGGATTGATCGGCAATATGGCGTCTTGAAAATGAGCGATTAAAGATCGCTCAAACATGCATGAATCACACCAAATACAACTTCAAGAGGGTAAATGAGAAGGGGAAACAATTATAACATGGTTAAAAGCTCTGAAAAGTCGATTTTGCATAATAGGTCTGCTTTCAATCATTGGATTTTTAGAGTAACTTGGATTTTGAAGATAAAGTACAACGCATTTTATGATAACTCCTTCAATCTCAAAAATGTTCTCTTTCCTTTTTGTCTTTGCCACATTCGTTTGCCATTTTTACAGTTTTCCTTGTCAAAATCTGTCTTGCAAACATATCCATTGTTGCATTTATCTGTTGCTGTCCCAACTGAATTAAACAAATTAGTGCTACAAGTGCTACTAGTTTAAAGTGCCTCCACCAAGGCACCATCTTTATGTTGCAATGATCGAGAAGTAAGATTAAGTTAGGTGGCTGACAGGGATTTATTGGTTACAAGCAATTGATTACGCTACAGATGAATGGTACACTATTATAAACATTTTAATTATGTAGCTGAAACTTTGCTTATATTATTTATTACTACACCGTTTTTATATACGAGGTTATTAATTTTATATAGTCAAGTTCTAAAATCAGATAACACTATTCCTGCCTAATCTCATTATTTTCTAACAGGAACGGAACGAGTTGTTTTGCAAAGAGCACATACCCATGACAATGTGAAAAGTGAGTGAAGAGAGAGTGTTTTAGTTAATTTACTTTGACAGATGTTGATTATTATGTACAACTGAAATAATCTGCCTACATGTTTTGAGTGTGTCGTTAATGTTGTTTTTTAATACATTGCTAACACGAAAGTAGTAAATTGCTGGTATATACAATTTTCCTTTGAGCTTGCTGCCTTTTTCATGGCTGCAGCATGGTGGTTTGGCAATTCCATGTACTTATTTTTTAGGCTGAATGCAAAGTGGGGTGGATGGAGTGGGGTGTCTTGCTCAGAGGCACAGCAAAAGGAAGGCAACAGTGAACTCTAGCCTAGCTTTAGTCTTTACAATACTGGAAAAAGTTCTGGACCCACTGGAGTTCAGAAAGCACAACAAAAAAATACATGTGGGGAGGTAACTGTCATGGATTAAAGGCCTTCTACCAGATAGTTCCCATTTATTTCCATGCTAAATCTGTTTTGCCCCAGTGCATCTATTTAGAAAGCATTTTGTTGGCCAATAATCAGGACGTACGCTGTTAGCATGCTAGCTGTTAGCTTTACTGTCTCGGCAAAACTCCATACTGGTCTCGGAGAGTTGTGAAAAGCACTTAAACTCATTGCAGTGAATTAGGATGCTAGGAACATGTTAGGAAAGTGAGGAGTAACTTGGAACCACTGCAAACAGTTTAAAATGAACTAGTTCTGTTTTTCATGTTTTTAAAATGGCAAAAATCAGGTACAGTGCCTTTAAATCCACCCTCTTCTTTTACAAAATCTTTACAAGCTCATATCAGATTCAGCAAGACTCCATTGTTTTCCATGGTCCACTGGTCTAACTTCCCAAATCCCTGTCACATGCGTCTCCTCATGTTTTTTAGCACCTTCATCCCAAAGTCTTCTTCCTCTGTGGAGTTTTGATCCAGTTTCTTTAGGGGAGAAAAGTCCCAGATTGTGGGCTTGAGCAGGTTTTAGTTACCCACAAGAAAATCAATGAGGACACGACGGAGTGAAGAGAGAGAGGAGCAAAGCAGTGTGGGCAATGCCTCTTCAGCTGTGAATCTCAACTACTCAGAGGTGGAGGTATATAGTTAGAATACACAGGCGCTAAGGCAGTACTTGTCAAAGGGTGGTGCAAGTACGAATGATGCAGCACAGTTATTTTATAGTGCAATTCATTCTTTAAAGAGGCGGTATCCATTTTTGCATCTAATAAAGTCAAATCTGTTTTACCTTAGTACAGATATTGTAAAAGCTCTTAGGTTCAAAATGTGACTGATGTGTGCTGTCCGCCTCTAATTATAAAGTGTTTTTTCTTCTACAAACCAGGAAGTAGTGTTGGTGTACTGATATCATCCTAGTGCTTGTTAGCATTATTGTCATGGCCAAACTCCACTCTGGCCTTTGAAAGTTGTGAAATGCACTTATAAACTTGCGGTGAATAATTCAGTTGCTAGGAATGCATTAGGAAAGTGAGGTATAACTTGGCCCTATGCAAACTGTTTAAATGGGCTAGTTATTTTTTTCATGTTTTTAAGACAGTAAAAATCAGTTACAGCGCCTTTAAAATTTTTAGAGATCGGTATTTGCTTTTAATACAGTTTTATTACTGTTTATAATGCTAGTTGTGATTTCGACCTGGTTTAGTGTTGTTATATTTAATATATTGTGATGAATTCTTAGTTTGGACAAAACTGTTATCAACCAACATATTTGTCCAATTGTTTGAGAATCAGGTCATGGAAATTGTGTGGTCCAATATTTTACAAATTAAAAAACAAACCAAAAACCAAAACATAAAAATGCACTTTTTGTGTGCAGAACTTTGTTTTGTTTATGCAGTGTACAAAATAATGTAAATAGTGGTTTGGACTTAAACTAGGTTGGATTAATGCTGGTTTCAAATTTGCTGTATAATGTCATGAACAACTGATATTTACATTTTTATTACAAAGAACAGAAAAATGCTGAGACTTTGGATCACATTCTACTGTAGGTTATCGATTTCCATATAACAATTATGTCTAAATTGAGTATTGCTTCTTTAAATGATGCTGTTAGAGTGGTTTTCCCTGGCCACTCTTCTAGTCCGAGTGCACACAGCTACTTTAACTCTAATAACGGGCTGGAGGCAGATGGGCTTTAGAATCCCACCTCTGTGTTGGGCTAATTTGTGATATATTTATCCTTTTTCCATTAATATGGTTGTTTCCTTCGACCCAAGTCTCGGTGGACAAAGGCGGTTTCCTGTGCATTTTCAGTATGTGCTATTCTGAGGTGATGAAGTAGATCCCTGACTACTGCAGCTCATTAAAACAGAGCTCCTCTCCTCTGTGCAGTCTCATCTCTGCTCTTCATCCTGTTTGCTTTAAAAGGGTCCTCCAGGATTCCTCTATTAGGTTTGCTCCAGGATTAGCCCAGACTCACGATCCTTTATTTTTAACATGACGTAATTTGCTCACAACACAGAGGTCGCAACAGAGGGCACTTTCATAACTTTGCAACGCCCAGACATTCATTTTTACATTTTGTTCTAGATTATCAGCATTGATGAGGAGGTTGCAATAAGACATAGAAAGTATACAAAACAAAAATACTTAATTTGAAACCAAAAGGACAATGCATGCGGTAATTGAACAATGATTGAGGCGACAGTGGTTCAGGTGGTAGTGCAGTCATTGTGAACCAGAAGGTAAGCGGTTCAATCCCAGCTTTAAATTGCACACACTGTTGTTATGTCCCTGGGTAAGACAGTGTACACAGCTTGCTGAAGTACACATTTGATGGGTGGGTGAGTGATTGGTGGTGTTCCGAGAGATATGGTTAGGGTTAAGGTACACTTCACTGTCCCCGTAGGGAAATTTATCCTCTGCATTTGACACAGATTGGCAAACACATTTCAATTGGACTGGGCAATTCCTGCATATGTTACCATTGCAAGACTGAAAAGTTCCACTCGTACAGGGTTGTGTAACTAATCAAATTTAAACTGCATTGTGAAAAAATTGTTTGTGGATCACAATAATGATCTAGGGTGAACATGTGGTTTGGAGCAAAGTTATGATTTATAGAGTATATTTAATTTTAGTCTTAAATAAAATGAAACGTGTGATATATAAACACAAGGAAATTCACAACTTTTTACTAAACGTACAATACAAGCTCTCCTGAAAATGCATGGGCACTTGTTAGAACCAAATTGTGTTGAGTTGAGTCTACTGTGACAAGACACGTTAACACTTAAAATCTGTTGAATTTTCACAAGTGTAGTAACACATACGACCTCAGGAGACTATAATGCCACTACTAACAATTAGAGAGAATAGCCACAAGTCTTCACTTCTCACAACAAGGAAATTCCCAAACTACAATTACAAGTATTTTAAGCACAAAGTCAGACTAAAATTACTACTTTTTACTATACCTAAACTATTTACTAAACTTCAGGTGAGTGTTGCTGTAAAGGCTTCCTCCCTTAAGGTCTGCTTAGCTCCACACCAAATCGGTTTTGGATTTGGGCCCAGTATTAACAAGTCACAAGGCAGCAGCACAAGCAGATATGGAGCAGGACACAGAGTCTGTCTCCCCCCAAAACCCACCGAGACCAGGCCTGTCCTAGTTTCCACAGTGTAGCCAAGTAGAACAATGTAACAAAGAAATCCAACCTAAACTCTTACAGAACAACACAGAGTATAAGAGAAAGATTATAAACTGTATGTGGATTATGGTGTAATTAGACTGGCTCAAGTTTAATCCATAGAGATGTGGCCTGTTTGTGTTTGGGTTTCTCCAAATCCACACCAGATAATGATGTTTGTGTCTTGTCTGATGTCTTTTTCACCTCAATTTTCCACCGTAGATCTGTTTGTCCATTCTGGGAAATTACTAATTCAAGGTACTTTTCAGACAACTAAATCCAGTTTTGGTTTCCCCATCAATCGAAAACTAGTACTATAGACTAATCATCCACCAGCTAGTACTGCTGCTACTACTAATGCTACTGCTACTACTGCTACTACTTTAAATATTAATTACAATGTTTACAACTTTTTTAAAGGCATTTTGATTTTTTTTTAAGGAGGAATAAATGCACTTAGAGTAAGGCACAGTATATATCTAATAGGCTGCTACTTGTTTTTTATGACTATTTTTTATTATTACTATTACTATCTTTTATATACTTTTAATACTAACTTTCAACTACTATGACATACTGTAGAAGGTCAGTTTTATTACATGTAAGCAGTTATTCATCTGTTTCTGGATAACTGTACTTTTCTATATAGCATTTCTTTTTAAACTTGATGTGTGTGTCTGTATTGTGTATCTCGTCATCTCACATACAAATGTGTATGTGAGATGATGCATACACGTGTTAGGACCCTTGAGGGTTTTTAGTAACCATCACATTCTATTGTATAATGCATTATAGGGTGTTTTTTTACCAAGTGAAAATTCAACTAGACAAAAAGTTTTTTTAAGTGAAGACGTTTCGCTGCTCAGTTCTGATCAGATATGTTAATAGACCTAGCCAACAAACGGAAAGTGTATACAAATAGGTTTGCTAGTTTCAGTGTAGTTAGCTCCTCCCTTCAGGCATATATAAGACAGTCTCCACCAGCAATCTGACCAGAATGAAGAAGTGGCTTGGATGAGCAGCGAAATGTCTTCATTCAAAAAACTATTTGTCCAGTTGACGGCTGAATTTTTCTTTTACCAAGGGAATAGAAGGCAGATCAAAATATTTGTACAAAAAACTAGCCAGTCATCATGTTAAGTTTGTTCACGAAGTTAAGAGACACTAGAGGGCCTTAGCCATGGCTCCACTTCAACTGTTTTGTTTATCTTATATATTAGGTCAGGTCTGGACAAAACACTCCTTTCTACTTGAATATCCTTGAGTATTTGTGTAGAGCGACCTTTAAAGCTACATTTATGACTTAAGGTGTCTGGCTTAGATATGTCCCTTGTTTTTCCTCTCTTTGTTTCTCATTGATGTCCAGATATTTATTTGACTCCTTTAACCCATTGACCCTGCATGAGGCTGTTTTGCCCTGTGTGAAGTCTTTCTCTTGTTTTTTGGTCCCCTCCACAACCCTGCTTTGCATACTAATGCCAACAGTCCCTTGTTTTAGATAAGCCCCACTGGAGGCTAGCGGCTGATCCCCCTAGCAAGACCGCACCATTAGCATCCCATACAGGCAACATACAATTAGACTGTGCCACCTCACAACTGGAGCATGGCAATTTGAGGTAGAAAGAAGAACAGACTTTTTATCAATTAGGGCTTCAAAGCAAGTTTCAAATCTTAAGTGAAGGAGGATGTTTTTATAGTGACATTTATAAAGTTCAGCTTCCTTTTTGAATACAATAGAACTAAACTAAGCTTTTACTTACTGCAAGTTTACCAACTTTGTGTTGGGAAGGAAAAAATATAATTGAAAGTAGTACCACCATTGAAGCTGTACTATAGATGTACAAGGATGCTGTTAGCTATGGTTATTACAAAAGCATGCAAGATTCAAAAGTCTATATAATGCACATAAGTTTAAAAATATGTGATGAAATTCTGAAAAAAGACCCAAAACGTACAACTTGATTAGTACTACCTCCTATACATGAAATACATGAAAAGAGCGAGGATCAATCTGTGATAACACTGAGAGAATAAGAGAGTGAATGTGATTAAGCCAGAGTTTCAACCAACAGCGTTTTAACAGTGAACCCCTCTTAATGCCAATTGTAGAAACCCAAAACCTCTCAAGAGAATAAGAAGATGGACAAAACTCAAGGTTACTTAATGTAACACCAGTTCTTTGATAACAGAGTGAGGTGTTTCACTATGGGAATCTCCAATGGCACCACGTCTGTCTCTGACAGACAGGATGACTGTAATCATTTTAAAACGATTTCTTACCGCTTTGCAAGGTGGGAAATGAAGCTGAAACACCTCACTCTTTTATCGAAGAACCGGGGTTACATTAAGTAACCATGAGTTCTTTTTCTAACGTTGTTTCTTGTTTCACTATGGGAGATATGGCCCACTCCCGGATTGCATATAAAGCTGACTCAGTGGGTCACTGTGGTGCCAGGGAGTGAAGTCAACACTCCTCAGAGCAGGAGAAAGGTGGAGAATGAAAAGCCGCACGCTCTAAAGTAGAACAGCTATAGGACGTATCCACCGTTGGCACAAAGGTCGGGTTGGAGCGTATGCACACCTTGAAGAACCTCTAAGTCTTGAGCTGCATCTCCTTGAACAGCTCCACGCACCGAGCATAGGATAAGGTCATTCACCACACAGATTTTATCCCAGAGCACCAGGTTTGGTGTACCCGAGTACAATTGTTGGTCTATTTCCTCAAGTATTTCCCCCGTTAACTGGACAGTAAAGACACGGTATTCAGCACACATGCCGTCTGTGCTGCATATTTGTGCATGCGCTGAAAAACGGAGGATGTTACTTGAGGCTGAGATGGCGTGGCGATTAGGATGAAGGTGGTATGCCACTGAGGACTCCACCACTAGGGTGTTCGGCCGCCCCGGCTCTTTCATCCCATGTATATTCAGTTTAGAGTAGCCAGAACTGGGAGCTTGCTCTTCAGCGGGTTAGCCCAGAACTGCCTTATCTTCTTCATGCATACAGGTACAGTAGGGAGGAGCTGCTTGAGAGGCAGCTGGGCTGGTGGGTGCTGCTTGCCATCATACAGGTCCCTCTCCCCTCCATCTGCGTCCACAGCTGCAGGCCAGGACATATCCACATCTTCCATATACACAGCCTTGAGGAAGTCAGAAGTCAAAACAGTGGAAGCATATCAGGGGCATCATCGACCGAGATGTCCGCCCAGTTCTCAGCGGCTTGTGCAGGCTAGGTGGCGGCTGTGGATTTAGGGGTGGCTTCCGTCAGACATGGGTCCTGGGAGTTAGCCACTGCAACTAAGTCTCCTCTCTAATATTTTTTCCGGTATAGATGCACAATGGGAACAGGACGGATGGTCAGCTAGTGCCCTTGCCTGATATAGCGGCCCTGCATGACGTGGGGCATGGTGGCATGGAGCCTCCTTAAACTTCAGATCTGACCCTTTGGCAAAGATGGGAGCCCACATAATGCCTGAGATAGGGTGAGAGTGAATGCAGTAGTAGTCCAGCCGCAATTCACACCACGGCTGTGAGAACCAAAGCTCTGGGTTTAGGCTGGGCTGTCCAGTTCTAGAGGAGTCTGCTCATTGTGACATGTTAGCAAGACCACACACTGCTGCTGCTAACCTTAGGTAAGGCCTGCCTTAACCTGATAGCCAGAATAAAACACGGGTTAACAAATTAATGTTAACTATCGAAGCTAAGTATGAAGTGCTGGGACAGTCAGCAGACAAATGCCGACTGAACTGTTGCATGAATAAGAGAAAAAAGCAGCTCGGCTTGACGCGGTCGCTACCCTAACAACTTTTATTAGTTAGTAATAAGTTGAGAATTAACCAGCGTATGAGCCGAATAAAATCCTTTACGGCTCTTTTGTGAACTGTTAAACAGAAGCTAGCTAACTGTCCTGAAGTGCTGAGGGAGATATTGTTGTGGCTTCCACGCAGGAATAAAGTGACAATGACTACAGTAGGAGGAGGCTGACTGTATCATGAGAGGGGGTGGAGCCCGAGATACAGTCATTCTTTCTGTCAGAGACTGACGTGGTGCCATTGGAGCTTCCATGGATGGTCACACCAAGGGCAATTCCCATAGTGAAACACTGAACAACGTTAGAAAAAGAACCAGATTTAGTGTTAGCTGAAAGGCCCCAATCAATGCTGTGATATGTGGCAAGGTTATAAAAGACCTGTGCTTATGATTGGAACAAAAAGGGAAATAGAGACAAAAATACTGCTGGTGATTTCAGGACGGGACACTCACCTCCTTGTTTACTTCTGTCCAGATAGATGGACACCCTTCTGGCCAGACCTGCAAGCGGGGTGGGGGTAAGGAGGGAGGGGAAGGACAGAAAGTAAGCCACATTAGCCAAGGCCCAAGTAGCAGACATCAACAAAGACACAACAAGGCAGGGGTGAACAAGGCAGACAATCCCAAATTATATTCATTGGTTTCAGTTTCTTTTTTACAGGTGACATTTTGATGAGAACAACCATTCAAAAGATGCAATATTTTGTTTTGAATGGGTATTTGCTATGGCAATGGTGCAAATTTTTCATCACTCTGAAATCCAGTGATAATGATATGATCTATTTGAGTGAGATTACAGCAGGTAATTCTTCTTATTTTAACTATTTTATTAATTACATTTTTTGGAAAAATGCCTCGAGCCATCGTTCAGCCTTTCTGTTCTAAAACTACTGACTTATTTTTATATGATTTTAATAATAAATTGTGTTTGAACTAGTTTCCCCCACTAAAAAAATACTGTCAACTCAAGTCTAATATATTCTGGATTATGGAGAATAATAAAATGGTATTTGCGTAACTTTCATTTATCTGTTCATCAAGCCTTCTGACTTGGAATTCTTTGAATGAACATCACTGGTACTTTTAACTTTAACTTGGCTGTACTTTTTTACAACATATTATCTGATACATCTGGCAATATGTTTTATGGCTGCTCATTTTAAATCTAGACTATATAAAACGACATATTTAAAGCCCGTATTCATTGCAGTATCTTCTTGTCAGTCTAAAACTTTATCCCCACAAATCTGTATTCTAATAGAGAACGCCTATCCTCAAATCCTCTCTCCAAAGGGCAAAAGGATGAAGGAGGAGAACTATTGCACAACAGCACAAGACTGGTTCAGAAGTTTTTCCAAGTGATTTTAAAGTATCACAAAACTAAGTATTTCATAAGATTAATTTTGAATGCAGCAACAAATGCCCTGAAACAAACATGAATCATTTCTGATCAGCAATGAGCAATCGGGTGTGAACTCTACAAGGCTGTGGTGAGGGACTGTCTGGCATGTTAAATATCAAGGCTTATGTCACCAAGGAGCTTCAGCCAATCAGAGCACAGGAGTCAAGATTAGATAAATAATTACTATAATAAAACTGCATTGTCATTTAGTTCAACTTGTGCCTAATGATTATTAAAATGACATTCAATCATTTTAGTCATAAAGTTGGATAACAAATCAAATACATACATATTTAACTGTTCTCAAGATCTACTTTACATTTGGCTTTTGGTGGTTTTCAGATTCTAGACTATGATGATGTCATAGTCCCAGTTGGGGGCAAGAGCCAATTTTCCCGATTGATAACATTGCACTTTGCCATGAAATATCCAAAAGGTAAATTCACAAATGTTGAACCAGATGATTTTTATGTGCTATATTACAACAAAGATTTGCATTTTAACAGTACTAATTTTAACTGCCCGCATGTACATTAACTAATATTGGTCTATAGAAGGTTGTGATGTCCTCTGAAACCCAGCAATACACTCACGCTTAAAACAGTATTTTATTTTATATTTTATTTCTGTCTGTTTCTTGTTGTCTGTCTAATTATTATGGTTCTTATTTGATTTGAATGTTTTTTTATTTTGTTATTACAACAGGTCAGGCTGAATAAAATTGTTTATTTTCATGTGAACTAGTGTGCAGCACTTTATAAAATTTTGTATGTTTATGAAATGTGCTATAGCAATAATGTGCATTTAAAATTTGGATTCATTTACTGATAAGATTGAGGTATACAGTAGGCAATGGCGACAAAACATCATTGTAGAGGAGTTTTACTACTGTGAAATGTGTAATTTCAAATATTAATTCTCAGCAGATCGTAAATCAAAGACTCTAAATATTTTGTTAAGACACTATAAGGCAAAATATCTACAGGCATATTCAAATAGGCCGTATACCTCAAAATATTTGAAATAAAGCCATTTTGTGTCACATTCAATAAATTTGCATGTTATAGGGAGTGCTGTGCCTTGTTCAGCCTTTTGAGGTGGGAAACAACACAGCATAAAAATGAATAAACCAGCAACATAAAATGCATGACACATAAGAACATAAAAGACTCTACAGGGGTGGTTTACAACAGCGTGGTACTGACAGACATGAGGAGAGGAAGCAGGGACTGGGATGTCTCTCTCATTCTGGCTGGAAAGGTATTCTTGACAGTAGAAAGGAGTTATGTGTAATATTTCATTGAGTACTGTACATTATTAATGCAGCAGAGGCTATTCTAGAAATGGAAAATATTGAAAACACAAGGCTATAATATTACACCTTGAGAGATTCAGTAAACACATTCTGTTACAAAAACAAGTGATTTGACTTGTGCTAAACAATTTCCATATTAAGAGACAATGAGAAAAGCAAACTGTTGGAGGTTAAGATAAAAGTTGCATGTACAATCAGCTTATTATATAAATTCTCAGAGTTAACATACAACATACAACACACTATTGCTCACTGGGTAAACATTACTATGCAATTTCCTTACTTGGAATTAAAAACATCATTGTAATGCACAAATAAACTCGATTTAATGATGTGGAGAGAAAATGAGATGGCACACTATTTTGCTGACTGAACCATTTGACCACAAGTGAATAACACCCTGTTTACCTTATTGACATGGTGATTAGCACTAAAATGATCATGAAATCTATCAGGCACATAATTAACCTTTCACAATAATTATAGTGGGACAATGACAATTTTGTGTTATTTTATCAAGCAGGATTTTTGCCATTTTTATTTTACTGCCTTATTAACATGCATGCGTGTTATAGAGATACCAGTAGGCCTGTCACGATATTACAATATCGACTTATTGTTGAATATATGAAAGCTGGAACAGTATATTTTGAGGGACAATATTTATTGTGGGGACTTTTTCTTTGTAATAGTGGGGGGATTTTTCCCATTTTTATGTAATACGATAAGATTTGAGCTGTAGAGAGTAGAAAAAATAACTGACTGATTATCAGTTCATTTTGCCATTTATTTGTTGCAGCTCAGGATTTTTAATGATACAGGATATTTAAAAATATGTTTACTAGGATTATCCTGCTTTGTCAGTGGCATAAAGTAATTTCAATATTATCGTTTATCGCAATATTTCACTGTAGCAATATATCGTGCTTCAAAATTTGTTATCATGACAGGCCTAGGTACCAGTATGCACAGCTATTCTAAACATCAATCACTCCTGGAAGGGCCTAACATGGAACCATTTCAAATCCATAATTATCCACTGATTCATATGGTGACGTTATTGAATTTTGCCTTATGTTATAGTACCAAAACCATTTACTACAAAGCGTCCACTAAGCTCCAGAGTGAAACTTCTCCCTGCGCAGATGCCACTAATATTGAACCTGATGTGTCCAATGAAGTCTGAAAGTAGCACCTACACTACAGCTGTCACTGGCAATACATCCAGCAGGATAACAAGCACCCCATTACATGTTTAAAGACTGCCTCAAAACAGGCCTGGAAGTGAGGGAGTCCAGCGGGAGGACCAGGATGTCAGGGCAGATAGACAGTGGTGCTAGTTGGACTGTATATTGTATGTAGCCATGGAGATACTGTGGTGTTTTAGTAAAGATCTATTTGACTATGCGCATATTGCTTTGTGCATGTCACTCCGATCCCGTCACTCGCTCTGACATCTCGGGATTTCATTGCTTCCAATTACCCAAATCCGAATGACATTTTACATACTACAGCAGAGATAGTCAAACTTTTTATGCATGCGAAAAATAGATAAGGATTTTCAAGTGTAAGCAATAAATCAAGACATAAGTAGTAAATAATGGAACTTGAATTAAATAATAACAAACATCTTTCAAGATTAAGGGTGTGTTTATACTTGTCCTTATTTGGTCCTTTTAGCCCAGTTCGAGTCCAAATTCTGACTTTCGTCCTGTTCTAGTTCTGGCCTAGTCTGGGTCTAGTCTAGATTTCATTGTGGGTTTTGTCTCAGTTTAGCCCTAATTTGATGCAATGATTGTTCAAGTGTGAATGCACCCTTAATTGCAAAGAAAAAAGTGAAAGGTAAAATATATCAATAACTACACTGTTTATACCACACTATACCACTAACAACATTTAAATATGACAGATTAGACTCCTCATTTCACTAAAACATACTTAACATCATTTTACTTAAGATTTTACTAGATTTTTTTTAAATTTTTTTTTTAGTTTATAATTTTCCTTCCTGGTTGGACACAGGCAGCAGATGTGACATATGTAGGGGTAATTTCATAACTGTTACCTAGCAACCATAATGTTAACAAGTCGTTACAGTCGTTAATAATAATAATAGATAAGACTAATAAAAATAAATGACAACACATTCATTTTGTTCAATGAAAGTTTAAACTGTCAGAAACTGAGTTCCACTTAAATTATCCCTGACTTTTGGATGGCATTTTCTGTGTTAATGACATAGGCTAAGTACCCTAAAGAGGTATTTGTCTTAAAACTCATCATGTATTTTCCTGTATTGTTGTACTTCTATTGTTCTTTTCCACAAACTGACACTTCACTGATGTATGATGAATATTTACCACAGGTATTAACCCACCAAACCAAATAAAAACCTGTCATGTGCACTTAAAAATACTAGAAGCTAACCAGGCACCTTCCACTGCTCCACGCCAATACCTGACAAACCGCTAATGCTGCTAAAGTCCTTAACAGTTATTTATGTTGGGCAACTGCACCCTATCAAGAATTCAGGCAGTATACACCAATTCTTTCGCCTGTCACACTTCTCTGAAAAGTAGCCTGACCCAGAAAGAGTGGCTGTGAAAGTGCCACAGGCAGAGAGGAAGTGGTTTCCTATTTTGCGTGGATTTGTCCCAGGGAGGAAGATCACAGAGGCTGCCTAGAGAGTGAATAGGTGAAAGGAGGACCTGCCACAACACTGCAGCGTAGAGCTCTGTGACAAGTGTGTACTCCAGCTGTCAGCCAGCACTCAAAATGTGCACAACTACTGAAATGTGACCAAGTGAGAACACACAAGTATGCCAAGCCTATGGAACTTTATATGTCTCTTTGTTAAGATAAATACATTAATATGATAAATTAAACCTGTCCTGCCAGTACAATGTTATGTTGCCTGGAGTGTTCCACCGTATGACATTAAACTTATCTACCTTCATGGAGACAAGCAGGCAACACCACCAGAACAAGTTACTGGTCAGATCCGTGAAGAGGCAACCCCACTCACAGTGAGAATGCAAGGCAGTTTTGAGCACATTTTTGCCATACATTGGAAAATAATATCTTCAGACATAAAGACAAGCATTTCCGCCACCAGAAAAAATTACATAGTACACCTTTAAATTACTGACAGTTGAGCTGGACTTCACTACTGTATAGCAATGACTGGCATTAAAACTCAGATATTTTACACGTGATAGTTTGTTTCTGCACAGAGAATTAGTTTTGAGTTTTGTTTTTGTTTAGCACCTTCAAAAATCTGTGGAAGTGAGAAAAAAACGTGATGCATTCAACAAACAAGTCTATGGGAGCCTCAACTGTGAAAGTATTTGCAGCTAAAATCCTGATATCAAGATGCAAATGTATCATCGACAGTAGCAATAGCAGAGGGGGGTTTGGGTATTCATTGATTGCACCCACTAAAAATAATAACGCTAAAATAAAACTGGTTAAAATTAGTGCTTCCCTTATATTATCAAATTGTTTCAAACTGCCCCTCTATCTACAATAAGCTTTTTTTTTTTTACCTGAAAGTCTTACTGACTCACTAAAATGTAGGTATTAAGAAAGCAAATTTACAAATGACCACTAAACCTATATAAAAGGTTTAGAAAATGAATTTTTGTGGGTGAAGTCATGATGTGGGGACAGGACCGCGATGGAGACTAAATACACTATGGAAGTACAGATGGGTGTGATAATAGTAGAAGTAGCTCTGGTCTTTACTGTGGGCGCCGGCAGAAGGCTGACCTCTGGTGGTGGGCAGCATGTCCGACAGCCCCTGCCACGCGGTCACCATCTCAGGGTTCTTCTGGTCGGCGAAGTTCTTCCAGATCCGCAAAGCTCCATCATCTGAGACAAACGACAACATGCAGAGAGATTAGAGCTGGATTGTAATGTAAAATCCTGTATTTTATTGTTGAAAAATGACTACGTGGCACCATATGGATTTTATGAATTGCAGTATAAGTACAGAGCAGTGGGTGGAGTTAGGGGATAGGTGAAAACTATTTTTTTTTTAGCACTCAATTCTCAAATGCAGGACAATACAGGATTACTCAAAAATGCATGAATCAAATGAAATGCAACTCAGACAATGTCTCCTTTAAGATGTATGTAAATTACAGTATTCACTTTGAGGATGGTGTCACTGCTTGGACAAAACTAAACAAATGAGCTTGTATATTATGTATATAGGGGGAAAAAGAGCTTTCGGTTATTTTGCTGAACATTTACATTTCAAGGACATGCAAAACTGGATACACTGGTGCCACTAATGCATTTTAATAATCTTGTGATAAACATTTATAATCACACCTGCCCCAGTTTTTAATGTTTTAAATAGACCTATGCAGTTATTAGTTTTGTTTGTTTTTGTTTGTATTGTACTGTGTTTTAACAGGGCACTCATGAAAAAGTCTGGTACTCATTGGGCTCTCTCTGTATAAACAAAGATAAATGAAAAAAAAAATGAAATGAATAGTTTACCTGTGTTTTGAGTACAGAGCCATGCAGGGTAATTGTTCTATTCTGATGATAAATGGTTCTGAATTAACATGGGCCCTCTGTACCATTTTGGAGCTGTGAAAGTCAAGTATTTAAAGCTGGTTGCCGCTACAAATGAGTCGCAGTGAGATTTGAAATTTAGCTGGTGGGCACGAACACTCAGGGAGGTTATGCAGGGAGGAAGTACTAAACTGTTTTGGGAAATCACTGTGTTGTTCTTTGGTGTGAAAAGATGTGCAGTCGTTTGCAGGTGGTGCTCAAAAAATAGAGACGAGAGTGTGAACTAAAACGAAGGAAGTGAGAGGGACTAGCAACACGCAAACCACAGGGATATTAAAGAGAAATTTGATGCCAGGATGATGCCAAGATTAAATAGTGATGAATAAAACTGAACGGTCTGATAAAGTGAACATCTAGATATTCAAGGTTTTGCAATTTGGTGCATTGTTCATTCACTACTTGCCACACTTACACAATGTGGATACGATTCTGTGCAAAGACCTTCTGAGTTAAGTGTCTTGCTTAAGGACACAATAGAAATATGCATTGCAGCCACAGGGAATTGAGCCTTCAACCTTTAGCTGGCAAACAACTTAGATGCTCCTGTAGTCCAATAATATATAATGAGAGAACATATTTCAGAACAGCTCACACATTGTTTAAATTGTGAATAAAATATAGTTGTAGATATTTGAAGCAGACAATTGTGCCATAAATTATTTTCATACATTTATAGCAGTTTTAGGGGAAATAAATGAAGCAGTGTCACTTTAACAAGGTCTCACTTTAACAAGGTCAACATTAACCCCATTTTTGGTGCAGATTTGTAGTTTACCTGTTGCTGTTAACAACAGTGAGCAGTCGTGTCCGTTGAGATACTCCATGGCTGTGATCCGTGTGTACCGAGGGTTTCCATTGTAGAAATAGTCCAACCTCTCACCCTTCTCCCAGTCCCAAAAACTGCAAAGACAGATGGACTTTTTAAATATGGATACATGGTTATGACTACACCTTTATTATCCTTTATAAAGCATTAACAAAGATTGTTTATTAGCAGTGATTCAGGCTTAGTAACTATCTAATTAAGGGGATAGGGTGAAGAGATGGGGTGAGTGTATTCATGATTTACTCATTCTCAATAAGCTTTCTGTTCATAATAAACCATTATAATTTATAATAAACTATTAAGGTGAAGGAACTATTAAAAAGATTATAAATAGTTTCACAATACGTCACATATTAAGACCTGGTTAGTGTGCCATGATGCTTATTAACAATCCAGATGCCAGCAATATTTCAGAAATTGTAACATACTTAAGTTTCATTAAAAGAAGTAGTATGGTACATAAATATCTGATTTTTTGGTTTAATTTATTGTAGAACTGGATAAAATATCTAATGCCATAATTGTATTCAGAAATTCTAACACTTTTATTAAATTGTGAATAAATACACTTTTCAATTGTAAATACCTTTGATTATTTTCACAATTGGCTTCACAGCTGTTTTTTAAGATTATAAAGTAGTCAGTGAAGCTTTAGCAATAACCCATGCAGCTGAGAGAGTAGTGACAGACCAGATGCTGTCCTTGTCGGCGACGGCGATGCAGGTGTTGAAGGGGTGGAACTTGACCACAGACGGGACGCCAGGGTTTCGGTTGATGAATATTTGATCGTCCAGCCGGGAAATACCTGCCACAGAGAGACCAAGGACAAGCATAAGGGACTGAAGCAGTAACATGATGCAATATCTAAGATCTTATGTTATTTACAAAAAACTCCACTGTCTCCTTTTTGGTCATGGGGCATTTTATAAACAATTACACTTGCATAAGGGACTGACACAGAAACATGGTGCACCATAGCTTAAGAAAAAACTATGCATGACTAGTTCCTTTTTCATTAGGGTATTTTATGAAAGATGAAAACACTAGTTTGTACTGTTTCTCATCGTACACTTAGGGCTGGGGGATATAGACAAAAATGTATATCTGTACATTTTTTTATTATCTCGGTACAATATTCTAACAATGTATCAGGAATGTGCTCAAAATTTCCTGTAAATGTCTTGATTGTGGTTCAAATATTGGGAAAAAACATGAATGGACCATGAAATTGACCACAAAATGGCAGAATGATCACTTTATATTAGAAGATTACACTAGACTTTTTAATTACTCAACTCAATTATGTAATTTGCATATCTTTGATATATCTCCCACCTCTACTTACATAGATTTGTTTTACAACTACTATAAATCATTGTACAAATTGTATTATTATGTAATGGACCCCAGGAAGACTAGTTGATTACCACGGTAGCAGCTAATGGGGATTCATAAAAAGATTAACAGTCTTTATGCCAATGATCCATGCAAATGAATGAAGAAAACAAATGTAAAACCAAATTAACAACTTTTAACAATTTTTAAAAGCTTTTCAGCTCCAGCCCATACTGTAAGTGTAGTAATACTCCTCTCTAATTGACTTGTATATGAATTGTTTCTTCACAAAATAAATTAAATAAACAAGAATTTTCATTTTTCTTAACGTCTAGATTAGATTAGCCTTTATTGTCTCCTTTATGGAACACAACAACACAGGACAACAGACAATAGACAGTGCAGTCACTCCACATTCACAACACCAAGAGCATACAACATAAATACAATAGTGGCAGTTGACATCTTAACTAGTGTAGCACTCCATCTTGTGTGCGACATTGCCTAAGATGGTACAATTGTCCGAGGCACCAAATTGTGCCCAGTCCTGCTGCTAAAACACACACTGATTAGCACATGTATAGTATTGCACATTATCACCCAACAGTAGCCATCAGTTAATCCACATCACTCCATTAATGTACGCTTGATTTTTTGGTCAAACTCAAACACAATTCACATGCATCTCTTTGTTATTCATTGAGTTTTTAAGAAAAAAGGTGACTTCACAAATTAAGATATACGTTGCGGGAGGGAAGAATAAAATTATTGATAAGCTGAGCGCATAAATTTACACTAAATACACAACAATCCTTAGCACTCTGCTTCATAATGCAATTTTAAGAACAGATGCAGCAGAAATACCCGAGTGATTATGTGACAAATTAAAAATTACAGCATTCCAACTAACAAGAATGTACAAGTGTGTAGTGAAGAGGTCTAAAAACGGTCGCTATCTTTCTGTATGTTGCCATGGAAACTACACGTGCAAGCTTCCCCAGTCTGTCCTTGGTGTCTACCTGAACATACGCTGGAGAGGATGATAATTGCAAGAATAAGGCAAAGAAATCTATCACAATTCATCAAATATGCAGCAACAGAGCTGGTTAGAGGAGAAAAATAGTACAGTCAAAGATTTTGGTTAAAAAGGCTCGTAAACATCAATTCCTTTGTTTGTGCTATGGGCAAGTACAGAGCAACGACCAGAAAAAAGCCTCCAGATTTTGGCGTATGAATTTTGCATCAGAACAAAAGAAAGAAGTCAAAGAAGACTGTCGGCAATACTGTGTAATTACTACAGAGTATGCATTAATTATAGATACGTTTTTCACTGGTTTCCACTCCTCAAATACATTAACAGGTTGAATTTATGTCATGCCAAAAAAACTCAGGATGTGCAGGGGCGTATACTTCTCTTATGAAAATATACTTAATCATTTTATGTTAAAGGTGCACTACTACACAACAGTCTGCCACCTGTCTTCAGATGTTGTTGCTTTGTTCCATATGTTCCATAATATGGCATCAAACTTATCCATATTGCATTTATTCAATTCCAACCATTTTTATTGCTAAAATACCTTGAAAAACAATAATGTAACGCCATCTCTATGGAGACAAGCAGGTGGTGGACCTTCCATCAGAAAAGTTACATAGTAAGGATTGAGCTAAATATATACTAGATGCTGTAAATTTGCTGAATTAATTATCTCAGGGCTTGAAGTTTGGCCAGCAGACAAAAATAAATCCTGTATTACCCCTCGTGCCCCTTTTTGATGAAATTGTGATTACAAACAATTTATCAAAGTTCATGTGTAATAAGTTGTTTTAATTTGTGTGCAAATGTTTTTGCAGGGCCAGTAATTATAGCAATATCTAAAATATTATGACAGTTGAACAATTCAACAATTTTGTATCCAAGGTAATTTACCCGGTATGCCAAAGTGAGAAGTAAATTGGTTACATACTAGATGCTTTGTCTTCTTCAGTAAAAGTTGTTAACTAATACTACCTTTTAACCTCTTTTTCATTTGCACATTGTAGTAATTTATTTATTTGAGACAGCATAATACCCCCCTCTTCCTCTCCTCCTGTCATTTTAACTTGTGTGCAAATGTTTCTTTCATTGGATAGGGCCTATATATATTATAGCAATATTAATCATAAATCATGCTTAAATATTATAATATTATTTATATATTATTTTTGTTACATACAAACAATTTTGTGAGAAGGGAAAAGAAAGTTGACTACATGCTTTGTCTTCTTAAAGTTGTTAACTAATAATACCCTTTAACCTCTTGTACATTTGTACATTACAGTAATTTATGCAATTAAGACAGCTTTAAAGCCCTCCTCCTCCTCCTCCTCTTCCTCCTCTTCCTTCTCTTCCTCCTCTCCTCGTGTCGTCTCTTCACAGCTAAACAGACTGAATGGGGGCAGCCCTAGCACTCACGCATCACTGGGAGGATGCAGGGGAAATACAGTGGAAAAAAATATAAAATAGACTAGTGCGTGAGCTGTGACGGCAATCGACTCGACCACGTGTGAGAGGAGGGGGACTCAATGACGTTAGCCTGTTAACTATTCTGTTTGAAAACATGCTTTGATTGTGCCTGTATGAAAACTGGGTATAGCTGGTAGCTACGGGTGAATAGAGCTTCTATGTAAGCAAGTGTCTGACTAATAATAATGGAAGATATATTTTTTGATATTTTATACTAGCCTTTGCCTCTTTTCACTGGTGCAAAAGAACAGTAGTTTTGTACAATACAATAGGACTACATCTTATTAATATTCTGTGAAAAGGAGATGAAGGTCAGGGTTGCACAACCAAATCAGAAAATCTATTTTTGACACGTGCAGGACATTGACCCGATGAGTGGAGCCCTACAAAGTAATGAGTGAAAACAGAAGAAATAATAATGAATTATTACACACTTTTGGATTTGGTAGAAAATATGGTGTTGGTATTTTTTTATCTGCAAAATTACTTTCCTCTTTTTCAACAAACCACCAAGTTCATCTTATGCAACAAGTTTAATTAAGGAGTATTAAACTGCATGTCCAGAGTTGGTGAGGTTTTAAAAGGTGGCATTTTGATGATCATTTATACAAAATAAAGCCTTAATGAAAAGCATTTGACGTGTGAAATGGTCAAAATAGTTGTCTTGTTCAAAATTGCTCTGTCCAATAAAATGAATACAGGTGTAATTTTTATGTTCCACATCTGTTTCTTAATGCTGTTTCTTAATGTTTGAAAAGATGTTTGAAAAGATGTTTGGGAGGGTACGGGATGGGGCCTTGTCTTAACATTGGGATTTTGGGATTGGGCATTGGGAATTTCTAGAGCTGTTCAAGTGTTATGCTTATGGTTTTGTTTTTAAGTTTCTACTTTCAATCAGTTACTTTTTTGTTTATTTTATGTTTTGTAATAAGTTATGAAAGATGAATTCAAATTGAAGAGTATATTTACCTCTCTGAGTGATGTTGCGGCTCTGTCTTCTCACTCGGGCGTTTCTCAGGAACCTCCACTGTCGCTCCATCCTCACCTGACTCTCCAGATCGTGCTCCTCTGGGATCTATAGGTCAAATACAAGTCCTTCACTGATTTGTTTAGATGTTACAGAAGCAATTACAGGATATGAATCAATCCAAATTGTGACACGGCTAAAATCAATAAGTAATTTTTTTTCCTCAACTTTTTTCTGTTTTAGTTCAGGAGTCAGTATTTTAGCTGTTGGATAGGGACAATGCTGTAAGAGTGGTATTAAGGTTAGGGTACACTTTAGTGTCCCTGTAGCGAAATTTGTCCTTCAATGCCACTGGGGCAACCTGTCAGGAGCAGTGGGACCTATCTCCAGATCTTGAGCTAGTCTTGGTCAGGACTAACTCAACTGGAGGATTTTACCTATGGTGCATGTTTTGGGTTGATGGAAAAACCATAGTGCCCAGAGGAAACCCACCCAGACACGGGCAGAACAAGCAAACTCAGAGAGGCCAGGAAGGAACGGGAACCTTCTTGCTGAGAGGTGCGAGCCCTAGCCAGTCATTCACTATGTCACCGTCCCCATTAGCTGTTTTCTTCTGTTAGATATAACATATCACATTCAATGAAAAACAAAAATATATTAACACTGTAGCCCTTCTGTAATGAGACCTCCAGACTTTAATCTAACACACAGGTTCAGTGAGAGTTCAGACTGCAGTAATGTTTATTTATGCATGTGGTGGCTGCTCCACTGGACTCCTGTATAACTGTTATGTCGCTGCGTAGGAGGGGGGCTGATCCCTCTTGCTGATGGAGAAGACGGCTGACTTTATCGTTCATGACTTTAACATGTGTATTCATGTCACTCTGACAAAGAACACCAGTGGTACAATGATACTCCAAAGTCCTACACGAGTTTTCCATTTCACGTATTACTATAACGATCAAAAGTCATTATCTGAATGGCCTCATCTGATCTAGCCAAAAAGTTAATTGGTAAGATGCAGGGGGAAATATTTAAACTAGGATGAATACATAAGCCTTCATTGTTAAAAGAGTCGATTGCATTTTGAAAGACGTATCGAGACATATCAGTTATCGCAGGTATTATTAAGACCTACTTAAAAAGGACCTCAAACTGCAATGCCATTTAAAAAATATTTTTAAACTTGAACTGAAATTAAATAGGATATACTTGCATACAGTTGAGAGTACTTGTCCAATGTCATAATTTTAACTTGCATTTCACCATTATAAAGACCTATAAAGACAAGTTATCGTTCAATAAGATACAGTAGGTGATCGAACAGGTAACATCTATGACACATTATATACACTAGAACTAAATACTTAAGTGTTCAGTTGTGCTATTTATTTACTTGCTGGCAATAATTTTACAATAAGGTGTACTTTGAAGAAGGTTCACTGGTATTATTCTGCTTTAGGGTTATTGTGTCAGTGGAATAAAGTAGTTTCAATATATCGTAGTTCAAAATTTGTTGTAACAGGTCTAGCCCAAAAACTAATGTCCACACCCCCCCCTTATGTAGAGATTTCATATTTCACCATTTTACTACAGTACAGTATCACATCTTATATAACATTATGCATATGCACTGTTCCTTAAGCTTCGCTCCCAGGCTGCAGGCATTACAACAGTATTTATTACAGTGAGTGGAGCGTCCCCATGGTTATGTATCCTTGTGTGTGGCTACTTAGCATTCAGGACGAGTGAGCCCCTCGCCTTTGAAAAATGCCTTATAAGCAAATGCTGCCAGCTATATATGCCATTACAATTCTTTATTTTTTGCTATGGGTTGTTTACAAACACACCGGGCAATAAAGGAAAAGGAAATGTTTTTAATTTGTCTTTAATACATAATCAGAATTATATTAGGGTTTGCATAATTAATGTTAAAAATACAGTCATTTGCTTTCTAAAGTACAGGTGGTTGATCCTACAGGTCAGTTTTGTTACAAAAGACACGAGGTAAGTTTTGATAGTATCGTTTGGTATTAGGGAATGCATTAAATTATACTTGTCATACAAAATAACTTATACTTCATTTGATCTATTTAATGTTTTTCGAACACTCAAAGACCCTTAACATTGTATCATTGATTCATTCTTCACACTTGGGGGTCTACTAAGGTGGCCTGAGGCTGAATGATAGAGATCTGGATACCAGTCTTCCAAATACCAACACAAGATTCTTCAACACTACACGTATACGTAGGCAAGGAGGGTGAAGTGTCTTGCCCAAGGACACCAAATACTATGCTGTGAACGGAGCTATGATTAAACCACTAATTTTCCAGTTTTAATACAACAAATGCGACAACATTCCAAGCCAAGCAACAACACACAACACACACACAAGCAGCCAACTGCCTGCACTCCCTGTTTAGTATGTATTCCACATGTGTCTCCATGGGCTGTGGCTGGGTACAGTATTCCCACAGCAGGGATACAGAGCCTATGTGAGTGTGTTGAGAGGCAATGGCCCGCAGACTGGTGGTCCAACATTGTGTCGGCCACTAATGTAACGCATAATGAAAGCCTGAGGTGAAAAGTGTGTTTGTATAAGGCTCTTGAATACTATATCCTCCTGGGACATTCACCCACTCTATATACAGTGCAGTGAATCAATGGCACAATATGCAGTCAAAAGTATGTGGACTTATGCAAATGAACATGGCTGCTATGCTTCATCTGTAGAAGTAATGTAGATTTTGTACACAGTACTGAGTACATGTGTAAACCAGGCTACAGGGAATTTAAGTGTGTAAAATACTGGATATTAGTAAGAAATGTAATAGGCCAGTCCATTCGTAGTAGTATATAAAAGACTGAAGATTGGAAAATACACTCAACATTTTTTTTCCCATTTCCCATTTAAATATCTTATGTTGAATGAACACATACATTTTAAATCATCCAACAAACTAAATTATCATCTGAAAAAAATATTTAAATGGAAAAAGGTGACATCACAAATTTAAACTGTGTAAAAAAAGATTTTATCTTAAAAATGTGAAAAACAGAAGTATTTCATTTTTAAAAATTTGCAGCGGTCCAAAGTTATTCCTCACTTAATGCCTTTACAGCATCATATTTTTGTTGTGAGGGTAAAGCTAATAACAACTAGCACTTCCTGATTATCAGACAGTAAAATATTTCATAATTAGATGCAGACAGCAAACAGAAGACTTCTTTTAAAAAGCTGCTTATACAATATATCTGTTTAGGGGCAAGACCAGTTTTGTTTCATATTGGATTGCATCAGGGTGGCTTATTGTAAATCACAGATTTTGAGGAAAATATTTGAAAAAGCAGCAGTGGCACTGGAAAAAAAAAGGGAAAAGACCATGCTGAATATATCTCTGAATGCTGACTAAACATGGCTGTTCCCAGACTCTAGCGAGACAAGAAACCTTTCCTTCATATTTTATACAAGAGAGTGTATTCTTGCCTTAAACCTGGAGTGCCAGGCCACAGAATGGACAGGTGGATAAACGTATGAGGAAATTTAATTATTTGTCCTGTATTGAAACAAAATGGTGACTTGCTTATTGAGTTATGTCTGAAACAGGAAAAATTTTAATCACTCAAAAAGTGAAAAAAAGAACAGGAGAAGCACCCGGTGCTGTTAGTCAAATATGATTTTTAAAATAAGTATGATAAAGGGCTATTTCAGAGGATATGTAGTTGTGCACTGCCACTGCAGATAAATAACTTTGATTGGTTCAACACTAGAAAAAAGTTTATTATATTTTCTCAATACAAAAAGAAATGTCCAGAGGTGGATTGAACACGATTGGATAAAACATGTTATTTATGAATCCAATAAATGTGTATTTCAAAAAGCTGTCACCAGATTGTGCAGAAAACAATTGTATTATCAAACGACTATTAGATCAGCTCACTTGAAAGTCAGTTGTGCCTCCTCCATAAAGACTACTGCAGCTGCCAGGACCTTTCTAATCACCTCAGTTCCACATATGAAGAGATTTTTCATTGTCCTTGGCCTGCACAGTGCTGCTGCTGACACAGTGATATGATAACCTGTGTGCACACTTTGAGGCGGTCTCACACACACAGCGTTGTAATGGACTCAGTTTTATGGCAGCACTCAAAATTTTGCCAACGCAGCTTTTTGATTCGCTGTACAGTTTCTCCTCCTCGCTCTGGTCTGCCATCTCATGTCTCCACCAATCAGCCTGTTTTACCATGTTTTTCCTCTTCTTTTTTACAGTGTTTATGCTTTTTGAGTGCACCATTCACATCAGTATTTGCCCTCAAAGTTCTTCTATAAACTACAATCTTTCCCTCTTCATTTTAACCACATACAAATATTTATTGGAGCTTTTCCTTGCCGCAGGTCTAAGGACAGGACGACTGTTGGTTAAATGGTTAAACCCTGCGAAGTGACTGTTGTGATTTTGTGCTAAACAAAAATACATTAAATTGAATTTAAATGAATAAAATAAGGTTTAAAGTGGGACTAGACACATAAACTCCACCTACAACCACATTTCAAATAGACTGGGCAGTGCCTGGAGGACTAAAGAAAAGAGTGAGGGTAAAGGAAGGGCAGGGTCTGGGGTATAAGAAACAGTGTGATTGGTCTAACATTTCAAACTCCGTTCCTGCAGCCAGGTGTTTGTAATCCGAAACACCTGGCTGCAATCGTGGCAGTCTTCTGTGATGTCACCAAGCACGTACAAGATAAATGCAAGATAGAGAAGTTTAATGCCATACTTTTAAACATTCCAGGCAAATCCATGTATGAACAGGGACTAAATTAACAGTATAAATCCATTTAAAACAAGTATTCATGTATCCCATGAATAGCAGTGACAAAAATGTTGTTGTTTAAACTCTTAAAACAAATTGGACTTCAACCGACTTGATTTGATAAAACAGATATCAGTGCCCCCCTTCTGTGCATTATAAAAGCAGCTTTATTTTTCAATAATTTTATCCAGGATGAAGTGAAGTTATGGCTCTCACACATTTCAATTATTTAACAGAGCCATCTTGTTCTCACAGCAAGCACCTCCTGACTGCCTTAAGTTTTCTATAGGAGTCTATTACTTTATAAAAAACTTCAGGTTCATGTCCTCATAAGGCTGAGTCACCCTAAAGTCACAGAAAAATTCCTTGACAAATGCGCAACGATGGCAGAGTTCACATAAATATTTATATAAAACTGAAAGAATAACACTTAAAAAGTACCTCAGTGTTCCTTAGCAACTGCTGTTAAATAAGGTGTATACTATGGAGAGAATTATAATGGTGATTTTCATAATGGTACACTTTTTTGTTTTTAGGTCAGCAAGGTAAGTGTAGAAAGTGAGTGTACAGTTTAGAAATTTTATTTCAAGGTATTATATGAAAGACAAAATCTAGCCCAATAGCGTTTAAAGAGCCCAGATAGTGTAAACAATGGCCCTATGTCACAATTATAAAGACTCATACAAGGGGTTTTAAGCTAGAGGAACTGAATGTTTTCTCAAAATGATCATGCAACAAAAAGTGTATTACCTTCATGACCGGTTGAGCAAAATACTTGGCGCTCCAATCACACAGGCCGGTTTGGAGGGCGGGGCAAATGTAGTTCCTGTGTCCACCGGGTTCATCTCCATCTTCTGTGGCCTACACAACAAACATCAAGTAAGTTATCTAATGCCGCCAAGTTCTATCAAGTGCTTCAAAGTCCTACCAAGTGTCCTATTAGAAATACTAATAAAAATAATATATATAAAAAACATCGAAAGTAGAAAGGTTAAGAGTGTTTCCATTACTACTCTAATTTCTTTATTCTTTATTTTCCAAATCAGGTAAGGGTTAATTTGTGGTATAATAATTGTTGAATTTCAAAGTCATCTTGTATTATATTTTTCACTAATAAAGCCCCACTGCGTAACTTTTTAGCAATAAATAAATATATTTTTTATTGCACTGAATATTTTGGAAAACATGAGTCCACAGTATGGCCCTGGAATCATGCACGGACCTCTCTGGATCATTATAACTCAGTGCAATGATATACTGTAGGTGACCACAGCCATCAGAATACCTCAATAATTCTCATGGGAAATTATTACATCTCTGTAGTGTAGCGTCAGTGACACACAGGAAAACAATACAACCATCCACAAATCCTGAGCCAGTTACCTGCTCGGGCCCCTTGTCAAACATTTTGCGTGTGCGGGGGAACTGGTGTGAGTGTGGCTGGGCCTGTCCT
>KN481257.1:51741-69676 GCA_000787095.1 Periophthalmodon schlosseri
GCCAGTGACAAATGTGAGATATAGTCTCTCTCCCATTTAACCGCCACACTACATTACAGAGCACACAAATTACCCACGCACCCCTCTGACAAGTTCCTCTCCCTCGCTCATTTTTTTCACTCTCTCTCCCTTACTTTGTCTCTTTTCCTCTATACCTCCCTTTCCTCTCTCGTTCTCTCCCTTCATCTCTCCCTCACTGACTCTTGCGTGTCTTTTTCACTCTTTGCTCTCTCTCTCCCTACACAGCTCTCTTTCTTTCCCACTAACTTGCGCTCACCCTCCAATCTTTCCTTTCCTGCCTCTTTCTTACCATCTCTTTCCTCCCTCTACATCTTACACTCTCTCTCCCTCCCTCTAAACCCCCTTTTCCTGTCCCTTCCCCTTTCTTTCACTCACCTCATCCCTTTTTTGCTCTTTTCTTTCTTTCTCCTTTGCATCTATACATACTCCCCTTTTTTCCTTCCTTTCTCTATCCCTTCCATCCATTTCTCTCTCCCTCCCTTGTTCTCCCTTACTTGCCCTCTCCCTCCTTAAGCTACTGATATTTTATTTAAACTTGCTAAACTTTATTTTTGATAACTATTCTTCTGCTGGTCGGCTGCATGTCTGTAACAAAAAGAATTTTCGCTTGGGGATGAATAAAACCAATGCTGATTCTGATACCCGCCCTTTTTCTCTTTTTTTTGGCTTGCTCCCTTCATTTCTCTTCCTCACTCTGTAGCTCTTCTCCTTTCTCTCCCTTACTTACTCTCCTTCAGTTTTTGCTCTCCTCCTCTCTCTTATGTTCACTCTCCCTCCACACCTCCCTTTTCTCTCTCCCTCTTTCTTGCTTTCTTCCATCACGCCTCTTTTTTTCTCTCACTTCCCCCCCTTTCTATACCTTTTTAACTCACTCGCTCTCATTTTTCACCGTCCCTCTCTCTGTCCCTCTCTTTCTTCCTCTCCTCCTCTCTTCCTCCATCCCTCTCTACTGTCCACATGAAGGAGTGTGGCAGAGCCCATTCGTCAGAGGCTAGAGCTGCGCCCGTGTCCCGAAATGACACTTGTATCATCCAAATATGTGTGCTGACTGGGACGGACGAGCAGTAGTAAAGATGTTAACTATTGCCTAAATGAGCCTATCCCTCACTGTTTTATGGGCTCCTCAATTCCAGTAGACCACATAAAATACTTTAAACACAGCAAAGCCATTTTTTTGGGAGCTGTAAATGAACGCAACATAAAAAATGCAAGAGAAAGTTGGAAAGCAGAGGATGAGAAATTCGTCCAGACTGGGATTTGTCTATATTTTATAAAACACAAGGGGGCAGTTATATGTGGGACTAGACTTAAAGTAGTCACAAATGTACAGTACGCAAATAAAAATAAGTTTTACAAGTGACTTTATGTAATCGTGGGTTCTAACTGGATTTTAAATAATACAAACCATACAATGTTCAAATCTGCAGCATTTAAAATAGCACTCTTATAAATACACATTTCTGTTGTAATTCTCATAATAATAATGACAATGATAATAATAACAACAACAACAACAACAACAATAATAATAATAATAATAATAATAATAATAATAATAAATCTGTCTTTAAAAGTTTACCAAAAAAACATACATACTACATATATATATATGTATATGTAGTAAGTTTTTCTTTCATATTAATAGTAATGCTAAAAACTAGAGAAAAGCCTTAGTACCCAATACGGATTAATTCAACATAATCATATTTTCAATCCTAAGTAATGCTTGTTTCTTATGTGTGAATTCTAATTTAAAACTTTTCAATTTTGTTCTGTTGAACTGATTTTTTTTCAGCATAGGTACTTCAAATGAATATCTAATTTCTACAGTAGTTTTAATATCAATTGGCATACGTAAAATATCTGATACTAATCGGTACTAAAGCTATATCAAAACATAGCATGTATCGCTACTGAAAATTACATATACAGGACCAAATTTGACCTTTCCTGAACAGTTTTCATATGATCTTGAGCTATATCAGAACTAATATAAGACCATATGGTAACAAAGAAAGTACTATTATTTTGTGTTGAAAGTTACAGTCTTATAGTTACCGTTACTGTTATTCTGAAGAATATAAAATACATTATAATAAAGTATTGAGTGGATTCATTAAAATCAAAATTGAGTTTGAAATTTTAGTATCCTGAGTTGGGACAACTCCAGCATCTGTCTTACAACCTGTCTGTCTTACTACACTTCTGCTATTACTCTAGTAGGATTTGTAAATACAAAACAAGCCAAGACACAGTTTAGTCTAAATCAATAAATCCTTGGCTGATCTTTGCTCTGACTCCCACACAACACTTCACTGATGCTCTTTCACACCAGTGTCCAGCAGTGACCTTAGCTGCATTTTAATTCAATACAAATGTGTTTATTTCCATGCATTTTGAACCTTTTGCTTTAAACATGGGTGCAATAAAAACAACAAGTAGATGCTTTGTTGTACTGCAAAAAGACAAGTTGGTAGATCATTCAGTCAAGATGAAACGTGGGCCCCAGGAGTCGACTTCAAACTGAACAAAATTGAGAAAACAAAACGAGAGTCACATTCGCGGCAAAATCCCAACAGGTTATGACGAGTACCAACATAAATGTATCAGGAACGCCTCAGGATTATACAACTGTTGTTCATTTACACTGGTGTGCATCTAGTCGCGGTCTCCATCTTTGAATATTGCTCCATTTCTCTGCGGAGGCGTGTATGTTAATATATGCAATGCACATGGCAGTAGAAGAGGTAATAACTTTAAAATAGGAAGTGACTTGTATTAGGAGTCCAGTATGTCTTACAACTGTTATAATTACGACTGTTGATTCCTCTGTGTAAATAATCAGATAAAAAATCAGATCAACTTACTTGGAAAGACAAAATTCTAGATTACACTTACAAGCAAACCATGGGTCCACAATGAGGAAAAGTTAAGGCCGTTGCCATAGGAATTAACGATTCAAAACAAAATATATCTTTTGAATGTTCAATAATACTCACAATGGGACAATATAACAGGAAGCTAATACCCATTAGGGCACTTTTGGGTAATCATTCTATAACTTGCTTTACACTGCAATTCTGATAAATGACACTAACTAACCAATGGAAGAGTGGGCAGGTATGGCATTTACTCTGATGTCAATATAAAGTGTGGGGACAAATGCCAGTATAAACATTAACTGAAAAAAAACCAAACAAAAAAAACCCCAAAAATTAATCAATTTAAATACTTGAGTACAACTACTGGTTTGGGCCTTTACTGACATCTTGTGGTGGCTATTACTATTTTGGCTCCAGCAAAAAACTGTATCAAACTTTATCATCAATGATTGATAAATGTATTGTGACATTTAAATTTTTCTTAATGTACAGCAGGATAAGTAAAATCCTACATCATAGAGCAGTGTTGTTACCTCACCCCAATACAGAACACAAAAATGATTTGAATTAATGGGATTAATATTATATGCACAAATTTGAGGACTGTTCCCTATTCAAAAGATATAATATTTTGTTTTCAATTGTCAACCGTTATGGCAACGGTCCAAAATTCTCATCATTCTGTAACCCATGGATAGACTAGAGTTTGATGACATAGACGACTGTCAGGAAATATATCTAAATTATGCTTTCGCTGTGCGTGTTATGAGTTTAAATTTAGACATTTACGTTTCAGTTTTCTCTAGTGGCCAATTTGAAGCAGAGCTGAAACCACTCACTCATAGCAAACCTTCAATTGAAATGAAATGGGGAACAAATCAAAGAAAAACACATTGAAAAGAAAATTTCATTACAGCTGAACTCGCTCTGATGCCAAGTTACATTTACTGTTCTCAGGAGCTCAATTTACCTTTCTCGATTTTCCATTTCAACTCATTTTCGAGCCTGACGTTAGAACAGCACACAGCGGGATGTAACAGGTTTGCCAGAAGACATTTATAACTCAAAATATGACAAAAAAAATCCCAAATAATAAGGGAATCCCCAATTGGACATTTGTTATAGCCTCAGGGAAAACAAGAATGTAATGTTTTTTGGTTGCCGGGCCTAGAATACAAACGTCTCCAATACCTTATGAACATGTGAGTTTGGTCATTGGTGCATCTCCCTGAGTTCAGATGGGCGCGACTGACAGGTGGATTAGCCAATCAGGGACAGGCTTGGTTCGTCCATATCAAAACAAATATGGCTGGTTATGGGGAAAAAAGAAAGGGGAAAAAATATCACAGGGGACAAAACAAATTGGCTGGTTATGGGGAAAAAAGAAAGGGGAAAAAATATCACAGGGGACTGAAAAACATCGTAAATTGCTGCAGATGATCAAAAAAACCTGACTGTACAGGTTTGTCCGAGTTTGGCCTGAGAGACAAAAGAGGAGGTGGTGACCAGACTAAGATCTTGTGTATCCAACTTATTCTGGAAGTTGCTGTAGGTGCTGCAATTGTCATTCAGGTTGTATTATTTTGCATGGGTCTGGTGATCCTGACAACAAATAAGTTCTATACGGACTACAGAGCCGTTTTAAAGCCTCCAGAGAATTGCTGCATTGTTGACTTGTTTGAGCACATGAAGATTGAACAATTTCACAAATCAACCTACTTTATATCATATTTTAGCAGCAAAACTTTTCTCAAGTTCAACATTTAAATGAATGGGATTCCTGCTTAACTGGAAGTGCCACCTCAAGGAAAGTGTTGTCTAGTAGCATTTAGATGCAAAAGTGAGTGCGGTTGAGGTTAATATAAACCGAAAGGCAAGGTTTTTGGGGCAGTATGAAACTCAGCTGAGACTATCTGTGAACCAAGAAATCGAACTTGAATGGCCTGAGCTGACTCCAGTGGTGTGTCCAACAGCCCTCTGTTCTGTTGTCCCATACACGTCGGCAAAAACTACAAAAACAGAACCTGGTCTATTCCTGGACTCTTTTTGCCCTTGCCCCGCTCTGATGGGGCCCATGGACTCAGCTTTGGTGCAGTGACATTTTACAGTTAATTTAATGTCCTCTGTCTTCTCTCCAGGCTCTTGGGAGTTTGTGTGTCTGCTGTAGTATTGTGTAACAGCTCCATTCTGCTGTCTGAAAGGCTTCTTTCAGATTGGAAGAACTTAATAATACTTGGGACACTTGGGATTTTTGTTTGGATAAAAAGCGCTTTCTAGGAAAATCCTGTATGTTGTTTTTTTTTTTTTTTTATTTTACTAAAATGTTCTAACCTGCTTTTTGTCATCTAATGGGGTTTTCTTAGTATTTCTTTGAGTCATACTGAGAAAGTAGTTTTTTACAGTATACAAAACACAAAGGACCAGTAGCAAAGGTCACAGATTATGTTTTCACTCTGGGGGAAAAAAAAACAAAACATGCTAATGGATTGTTGTTTTAGAAATGTTAAACTACCTTTAATAAGCAGATTGTGAAAGCTGCATTGGTGAAACTTTTTAATGAATACATATAATTTGATCATTACTATCTTGTAAGAAATTAATATATCCATGGGTTTCAGCTTCTTGCTATACACATACAACATTTTGCTTGCCCAATCAAGATAATATTTTTTATATTTTTTTAATAACTATGGACATTTTTCACCATTCTGAAACCCATAGATATATATGAAATGTGTACTGTTGAGTTTACCTATGAGCGAGTTGAGTGATGAATAGGATGACACCCGCCTCATCTTGTCTATGGTCTCGAATGACAGTATGTACTCGTCGTTGTCAGGGCTCCCAAGGGTGCTGCTGGCGCTGCTGCTTGTGCTGATGTTTCCGGGTGAGAAGGCCCCTTGTCCACCTAGACACAAAGAATACGGTCTCACTCTCAATTTAAAGTGATTTTTTTCTTGCACTTGAGCTAAATTTGTTTTACCACCGTATATATATTTTATTAAAACAGCTCTTGAGGTCAAAATAAGTCCACTGTGTGCTGTCTGCATCTTATAAAAGCGCTTATCATCAGAAAATCAGTGCACTGTTAGCATGCTAGTTGTTGCTAGCAATACTATGGCAGCAAAACTCCGCTCTAGCCTCTGAAAGTTGCAAAAAGCGCTTATAAACTCATCGTGGTGAGTAACTTCGGAATGTTCGGAATGCATAAGGTAAGTGCGGAATAACTTTGGACTACTGCAAACGTTTAAAATGAACTTCTTTCACGGTTTTAAAACTGTAAAAATAAGATACAGTGCCTTTAAATCTATAAAAATATTCTTTAAGTGTAGTAAGAGTAGGAAGCATTGAAGAGGAAAGGAGGTAGAGCTTATTGGATTAAGGAGGCACTCAGGCTGCAACTGAAGTGCTATGTAAATACGTTTAGATCATTATTATCGTTGCAAAAAGAAAAATGAGGTGCAAATGACCAAATTCAAATTTAATAAGACCACTGCTTCAAAGAAGATGAAGTCGAGCTCCGCATTACTTTTATTTCAGATGAGTAAACCTGGCATCAAAATTCCTTGCCAGATATTACTGTGACTCGTTCTGAATCAATGAATCCCTGAAAGTGACTTTGGGCTGAAATGTGGAGATGATGAAAATACAGTGGTCTTAAACACAGATGCATGATGGGAGTTTAGAGGCAGAGTGAGCAGTTTGCTAAAAGGCACTGATATTTTTCCCCTCCTGGTGTGTGACTTACTATTTGCAATAGACACAGTTTGCAGTAAGCGGTTTGTGTGATGAAAAATGTTGAATGAAGTTTTGCCTTTAAGCTGTAGATGACTATTACCACAACAATGACTAACTTGTTTATTCAAATGCCCCATTGTCAAAAAACACCATAGTGTAAGCATAATGATCTGACTCATACCAACTGTAAGCAAACTAGAGTCAAAGTCACTTAAGACACAATAAAAATATATATATCACAATTAGTGCAAAGCAGTAATCAAACTTCTTGTATTTCTTCCGACTTTCGGATGTAAATCATTTTTTATTTTAATTTTATATACAAAGACATGTTCAAAAAAGAAAAGGAATCAACTTTACTAAAAAACTGTATTTTTGGTTGTGGTGCATAGTAACTACTGTTACATTAATAAAACACATATATTATTATAAAAATATACTAAATTGACACAATTAGTTTTACTTCATTTAACTAATCTGATGCAAGAATGTATTTAAATGAGTGCAGAGTTTAAGTACTTCAGCCTAGTGAAAGGCCAATTCAGTACCATGGACAGCGCCGGGTACTGATTCTGCTTTTTGCTCACACGCTGCATCTAGCTGTTCAAACCTTTTAGTTTGCTGTTCAAAAACATGTGTTCCGTATGTTCATCAAATATATTATGCAAATTGGAACGGCAGATTATATTTATTATTCCATTCACTTGGCAAGGTTTTCAGGCAAAACTTGAAAAGCTGGGAAATTGCCAACTTATTACAACAAATCCTATCCACAATCTCTCACCGATTTTATGAATATTTACTGAGTCGCTCGCAGGATTAACAGTAATAAATTGAAAAAGTTAGCCCGCGGACTGCTACATTTACAACCAGTGCAGAGAAAAATCACAGTTAAATGTGCTAGGGGCTTTTGTTAGATTCATTCCTTTTATTGAGCCAGTTAAATCTTTTTAGTCTTGATTTGGCTGTACGTTTCTATCGCTGCCTGTTTATTTATACCCCTGTCCACCCTTAGCCTGTCTCAGTATTTCTCCTCTCACCCTCCTCGTTCAGATTGAGGTTCTGGAGGCTCTTGTTCAGGTTGCGTGCTGTTGTTGCCGCTCGGATGTTGGTGTAGGAGTTGACTGATCGGAGACGTGGGATGGCCGGGCTGTCCCTCACTGGAGTCAGGTTTCCAGGCTCTGCAAAAATAAATACAGCAAAATAGATAACTATTAAACTATGTGCCAATGTTAAATGGTTACACGCAGAATGTTTTTGGTCAAAGACTGGTAGGATTACTAGCAATCTATAGAGGTAAATTAGGAGTTTTTTTTATTCTGTACAGTACAATTTGTGTATATAGGGTGATGCCATACGCCTTAAACAGCAGAAAAAGACAATGGTTTAGATGCAATAACAATTGGTTCTTCCCGGGAAAAAGCGCTGCTCAGGCCGAGGCACCAGCTCCAGCTCATCTGAACCCGGCCTGTATCAGAACTGCATTTTATGTCAAAACTGATGCTTAGACAAGCTGTAGTTTCTCTAAATACTTTTTACTCTTAATTATTTGGGGGACTACTTCTTACTTCTACTTGAGTTATACTATTTTGTCTACTCTGCCACCTCAGCCCATCATCAGCAAAGAGGTGCCCTGTACAGTGTAATGTACCTGCAGTGTTGGCTGGTGACGGCACAGTGTAGTTCTTCTCTTCTTCTATGAACTGCAGAGCCACTGTGCAGAAGTTACTTTCATATTGGACGACCAGATGACTCAGCGCCACCACCAGCTCCTGTTAATCATGAACATAACGCCCGTCAGTTACCACGACAACCATAATTCCTCAGGTCCCTCGTCTTGTGTGATAGAAAATGTACAGGAATCACCGCACATCACGTGACCAAAGTGTAATAAATCCTTTCCTATATTATTAATGCCTTAATATTAAACAGAGTAGAGATGGGTTTTGAGTACAACATTGCCTTAAGCACAGTTTAGCCCCATTTATGATTTAATTTTAAGCTACAAATTACTGGATAATGTTTCTCCAATGCTGATACTTCAAGGACAGTGATGAAGTCAAACCACTGTAACTAATTTATACCAAATTAATGTCTTGTCTATTTCTCGCTTCAAAGTTTTATCTTAATTATATCTAGGCATCTATATTCAGCTGGAATAAAGTCATTTGTAAATTACATTTAAAAATAATCGTCGCTTTGCTTTGTTGTGTAGACCTGATTTAGTCTTTTTAAAGATGTGCTTAAGGCCTGATGTCATTATAATTTAGAGTAGACTTATTCTAGACCAGAGTTAGTCTTGATTTAGATCTGATAGTTCTAGATCTGCTTTAGTTCTATTTTATACCTGCTTTAGTCCTGGTGTTGGTTTAAACCTGGTCTAGTTCTAGATTTGCTGTGAACTGCACTATAGTCTGTTTTTTGGTTGTCCCTGCAGGTTTGTCTTTGTCACTAGGCCTAACAGTAGATTTGAGTTGTTGAACTGTACTTGAGTGTTGTTTGTGGATATGATAAAACATAACAGTGATGTGTTTTAGTTGTACGGCCCCCAGACTTTGAGAAATCTGGCCACTTGGAAAATGTAACTGAAGACCCCTCTCATAGAGTAAAAGATGGTAAAAGGGCTTCTGACCCTTGCAATATCCAAAATCTAAAAGAAAAGAGCGTTTCATTTTTGTTCTTCAAAAATATAAATAGTTAAGTTGTCATTTTCATATATATGTACTAGATGTGTCTGTGGCTAACATTAAACTAGTACAAATCAAATAAACTTCGTGGCATTGTTGTTTGATTTCAGTGTCAAAATGTGATTACATTAGATAATTAATCAAGCCACAGGATCATCTCAGTAAGTTTGTGGAGTCAATCAGGGAAAAGAAAAAAAAAAAGAATCAAACTGAAGGATTTTCCATTTTTATAGTTCTGTTCAAATTTGTCTCACCTACAGAGCAAAATTGGCCTTTTCCCCCATCTGAGATTTTGACAACATAACCACAACCTATTTTAACACAATCCAACAATTATGTAAACAAATAAGTGTTATAATAAAATAAATAATTTTGTGATCGTGTGAGTAGCACTGACCTTGTGGACCACGGGGCTGCCGTCATTGATGAGCTGGGCTAACATCATAGCCACGTTGTGGTCGATGGTGGTGGAGTGGTCTGTCCTCTCAGCTGAGTTTCCCACAAACGTCCCCAAGGCAAAGACAGCCGCACACCTCACCTGAAGGTACAAAAGCAGACACAACATTAGCCTGTTATAGTTGTTGTAGCTGTGAATCAAAGTTTACGTAAATATCACTTAAAAAAACACATATTGTGCTATGACACTCAGAGGTCATTATGTTATAATTTACACATTTTAAATCACAATATTCATATAAAGCAACTTAATACAAGAAACAAGTCCGCTGACTTCAACATTGAAAACTGCGATGCTCAATGGGACCAGACGTCGCCATAAACACCTTCACAATAAAGAGTCATGTAGCGGTCGGCATCTCCTATGGACAGCTGCAGATCACTTTAGCGGGTGGTGGATTTTTTTTCATTTGTGCCAAAATGACTACGCGATGCTTGGAGAATGAAGTAAGCATCGCATAACAGTCCAAGTTTTGTTTTGGCCAAAGTGTTTTTGTCTCATTCTACTCTCCAGACCTGGCTGCATCTGTAGCTGTCACTAGCTCTGTCTTATGACAATCAGAAAGCTTTTTCCGAATAAAATCACAATTTGAACGGTCACAATTAGCAAATCTCAAGAGAGACCTCAATTATTCAAGTAAAACTGCTTACCCTGTAGTTTAGACCTCTGCAAACAAGTTCTGAAATGCATGGGATTCTTCTATTAGTTTAGCAGTTCATATTTCAGTCTTCTCTGAAATGTTAATACTCCTGGATCCTGAATCCTTCTATTAAATCAATCACAAATTTAATCGCAACCACAATATTTTTCAAAATCAATCTGCCCTATTTTACAGTTATAAGATAATGCAGAAGGAAATTTGGCAGAAGGAAATTTGTCAAGTCAAGAGAAAAATACACATTTTTGTTACATTATTATCTGTACATTTATCTCTGGATACATTTCAAACATATATCAGTATTTATGCCTTCTCTGCAGACTCAAATATTTACTTGCAGGGTGTATCCAGACTGTTTTATGAGATAGTAAAGCCAATCAATTTTCACCCATGTATCTTATTGCGCTGGAGATTATCACAGCAGTGCGCACCGGTGAGCTGTTATTTGCCAGCCTAACTTATTACTTTTTGGAGCACTCGGCTGAATGTCTAATCCAAAACTTGCTGTGTCTCTGGCTGTGTTTTCGGTGGGGAATTGGAAGCGCAAAATGAACAAAATTACTGAGCAAAAATGATTATTTGTGGAGCGTTTGTTGCCAGTGGAATAGACCAGAATGCATCACCAGTTTTTAATCCTGCCCCCAGCTTTAGCGATGCCTCGGTACACAGATGTCTCTTTGATGTAGTTGGATTCATTTTGATGAACACATTCTGCACACACATTGTAGATATATATATGAGAAAAATACCATTAAGAGTCAAAAGCTAACTCAATTTGCAGCCTGTAATTGGTTTTCTTTACTACAGTTTTAGTTGAGACATGGCATATTTACTTGTAAATCAATGATGGTTTACTTTGCTAGGAACACTGGGAACATCATGAATACTGTGATTCAATACAGCTTGAATAAAATAACTTCTTAATAGATTTGATCTGTGATATTTTTGCCTGTTTAGTTCTGGGGTAGTCTGAATTAGACTAAGGGTTTGTGTACATTGCATTTTATTCAGCTCTTTAAAGGTGCACTATGTAACTTTTTCAGGTGGAGAGTCGTGTCTCCATGGAGATGTGATTGCTTTACTTTGAGTGTTCCACAGTTCCATACATGTAACTTGTACAGCTCTATAAAGACAAGCAGGTGAGGCAGGTGAGTTACAGGTCAGATCCGTGGAGAGGCAAACATGCTCACGGTAAGAATATATGTTTCTCAAAGTTTTTCTAACAATAGAAAATGTGCAATTTAATAAATGCAAGATAGATATGTTTAATGCCATACCGTGGAATATTCCAGGCAAAGCAAAAACATCTCCATGGAGACAAGCAGATGGCAGAACCCACACCAGAAAAGTCACATAGTGCACCTTTAATTAGGATTAAGCTCAAAATAAAATAAGCACAACTCTTTCAACGATTTATATATTACAGTTTAGGTAATGCAAAGAAGGCAAACTAAAAATATACAAGTGTATAAAGTTAGTTCTTCATTGTTTTAAAGAAGACCTACTGTGCTTGTGTCTGCTATATAGCTATAATCTATGACGCCCGTGGACCATTATGTTATAATCTGCACATTTTAAATCGCAATATTCATCTAAAATGACTTAATAAAAGAAACAAGTCCGCTGACTTCCGCGTTAGAAAACTGTGGTGCCCAATGGGAGCTGACGTCACAACAAGAGTCAACATCTCTGATGGATAGCTGCAGATCACACTAGAGAGCAGCTGATTTTTTTTCATTTGTACCAAAATGACTATGCAACACTGCCGAATCCTACACATTGATTAAGAAAATACATTTGAAGAACAAAGTAAGTATTAAGCTTTGGGCGTATGCCAGTGGCAGTGAAAAGAGGGATTGATCAGCAATATGGCGTCTTGAAAATAAGAGATTAAAGATTGCTCAAACATGCACGAATCACTCCAAATACAACTTCGGGTGAGTAAATGTCGAGGGGAAACAACTGTAACAAGGTTAAAACCTGCTTTAAGGTAAAATTATTGCATTGTTTTAGTTCAAAATACAATAATTTCTGTGTGTTGAGTGTGTGGGTTGTTCAGACTATCGCTAAAACAACAGTGTCATCAGGGCTGCATCCCTGAAGACGCCTGTTTAAATTCAATTAAACTTTTTGCTTAGTCGCTGATTGTGTCTCTGCTCAACAACTCATCACTATTTGACTTTTTTAATGACTTTGGGCGACGGCATAAACAAATGCACAGCAGTGATGAGCTGAGAGGGATCATCTTAACTGTGGTGTTCTACCAGACACACAATAATAAAACTCAAATTATGACATTCATTAGTCGCAGTTATCAATAATTTATAGCATAATATGCTACACAATTTTAATATTTGAATATGAAGACATGATGCGTTTTTACAGTGAATGTGTGTATATACATGAGAGCAAAGTTTCTTTTTTAATGAATAATTAGGAGGACTTTTGCTTTACATTTTGGGCTCTGGAAGTTATATTGATTTACTTACAGTCAAAATAATGGGGTCTTTTCTAATAACTACAACAAACTGTAGTGCTGTACTGAATCTGATGAGAATTGTGACTTTTTTGGTAAAGGTTCTATTCTTTTCTTCAGACAGCAGAAGAATTATTAATTTTCAGTATTCAGACAATTTTTAATTTTTTTTTATACAAATGTAGAAAATTCATGTTCATTCATTGCCCGGTTCAATTAAAGTTCATTAATCTAACTTAATACCAGTTTTACTTGTGACCATTTGAAAGACTAACATTAAAAATGCAAGAACTAACTATTGAACAATCCGTGCCAACAACTAACTATAACAAAAAATTACATTGTGGCATCTCTTATTTTCGCAGCAGGAGTGCGAAGAAACTAAGGATCATCAATCATCAATCCACTGCCATAGCGATTAACAATATAACACAACAGAATATTGCATGTTTTGATTGGGAACAAGTCCTCAAAAGGTTATATATAACAGGAAAGCTCAATGCTATGAACACACTTGAGCTGAGAAACCCATAAGCTGAGAACATGTTTCCAAGACAACCAACACCGTTACCAGCTCACAGGTAGCCGCTTTGGTGCTAGTCTGGACAAGAACAGATGTGTTGTAAGACCCTGGTTTGAACCGTACGTGTGAAGCAGCAGGCTGGAGGAGAGGTAAAAGTAGGTCCAAGCTGTACGCAGATAGTAGTATTTCTTATATTTATTCATGTTTCGGGGCTAAAGTGTCAAAGCAGGACACAAGAGCGGAGGTGAAACTCAGGGCAAACTCTTCAGGGCTGTCCCTCTGCTCCTCAAAACAACCACTGCTCCCACACTGCGCAGACGTAATGGGACTGTGCCAAGATAACTGGTGTATCTGTGCTATTTGTAGGCTAACGTTTGAGCTAAAGCTAAAGAACATTTTTGTATCGCCACTTTCCATTCATTCATTCTTATAGACATTATATCAGTGAGGATATTGTATTATTATTTAATCGTGAGGATATCAAGGAAGACAATTAACATTACGAGGTTGTGCAGTTGGTGGTAGGCCTGTCACGATAAATAGAATATTGACTTATCGTTCAATACATGCGTTCAATACATGATAGAGGGAACAATCATTTTTGGAGATCAGTTTTTATTGTCTGTACATTCTCTTTGCTCTATTGGGACATTTTTGGTTACTTTTTTGGTTAGATTTGAGCCGCAGAAGGTTGAATTTAATAACTTCTATGGCAAACTAAGTACTTAAGTGTTTATTTAGTGCAGCCCATGTTTTTTTAACAATATTGTACATTTAGAATAGTTTTTGTGGTTTAAATCTGCTCTCAGTTTAGTATGTCAGTGGCATAAATTAGTTTCAGTATTATCGTTTATCATCTATATTTAGTTCAGTAATATATCACACTTCAGAACTTGTTATCGTGACAGACCTAGTTGGTGGTTGACAAAAATGTGGCAAACAACTGTGAATGAATATAATTAAAGCTGCATTACACAATTTCAAACCGCAAAAGGAGACCAGAGGACATTCACATTTCGAACAGCTTTTTCCGAGCAGTGAAGCAATAAAGTCCAGTCGACGTTATTATTAGATGCAGACAGTGCACAGCGGGGCTGATGGTGTTACTAAGTGCTGCTTTTTCAATATACTCTTGGGCGGAAAACACGAATACTCATTTATGAGAATATAGTCAGAAAGAATAGACCAGCTGTTTAAAATAGTCAATCATCAGCTATTTTTTTTCAACGTTATAAACAGAAAGCAGAAGTAGAGAAGAAGTAAAACACCTTGCTAAAGGACACACTTGCAGGATGCAGCCCCACTTGTTACACTGGTTTAATTGTAAAAAAGAAATAGATTTACCTCCACCATACATACTGTCTACAATAAGTCAAAGTGCACATTGGTCTGCCGAGTTCATTTCCCTATTGTTCATATATATAGTACGGGCCCTATACATTCACACAGCCCTGGCAGAGCTTTAGTGTAACACAGTGCTGCCTGTGTCTTTACCTCTGGGATGGGGTCTGACAGCAGCGTGTAAAGCTTCTCATGGGCACTGTCCCGAACGCCGCACCACCTTGCCGGGTCAAAGTTCTGCCAGATCCGCCCCAGACAAATGGCCACCCACTGACGCAGCAGGGGGTGGGGGTCGGAAAGCTGCTCCAGGCAGTTGGCGATGAGATTACCCTGTAGACAGGCCTCCTAAATGGAAAGACAGAAACACAAGGAGGTTAGAAGGAGAACGCAATACAGCTGAGAATGTAAGAAAATATAAAAGAGGAGCGATTTATTCTTAAAGCAGCCTCTCTCTTGGTCTGACAAATAGGTGTAAACAAACAAACATTTGTTTTGAGTAGTAATTCTTCTATTTATGCTCATTGCCTGAAAAAAAATAATTAAGAGATGGCAAGTAAATAATGACCTAATAGAAAGTAATGGCTGATTTAAAATTACAATGTCAAAACAAAACAAAACAAACTCTATTTCATCATGTCCTCAGCAAAAAGATATTGAGCAAGAATATGTAAGCATAGAGTGTGGGCTGTACGCTTCTGTGGGGTGGTTGGGTGGTTGGGCATGTGGGATTGTTTTTAATTGACACACTTGTATTAAAAACACTTTATAAATAAAGTGCTTGATTGATTGAAATAATAAACCAAACTATGACAGCTTTACCTTATGAAAACTATTGATCACAAGTAGAAAATAATGTTACAGACACTGGAAACAAATGATTTTGGAGTCATTGCATTGTCTGTTTTGTCAGTCCCAAGATTAAAAGAGAGTAGTGCTGCAACTAACCATTATTTTAGCAGTCAACTAGTCAGCGATTAGCTGATTAGACAAACTATTATTTCCATTGTAAATTTACATCTTCAAAACACACTAAACAAAATAAAAGTCAAAATATGTTGACTGAAGTCTTCTGCATAGAGAATATTTTAAAAAGTGTTTTGTTGATGAAAATTTTTTATTTATATAACGCCAGTATCTTTGTTATAAAAAGGTCTTTTCATATGAGTTCTAGAGTCTGTTCAGTCCAGATAAGAATTACAATTATTTTTTATAGTCGATTAGTCAAGTTGATTAAGAATTGCTGTTGCAAGAAGAGCAATAATGATTTACAAAAGCTACAGCCTGTACTGCAGTGTTTATGTTGAGCCTTTGTTAATACAGACGGTGCAGCTCAGTGGTTGGCCTTAATAACACTTTTATATCTTCAACAGGCTGCAGAGCAACACTAAAGTTCCCGCTCGGGCTGAGACTCATTAGCCGGTTAATCAGTGCTAACCTGAAAATCTCACCCAGAGACGGACAGAGATTAGGAGCTCGGCAACAGCAAGAGCCTCTCCTTTCAACCCCCACAAGCACTTTCCAATTTTAAAACCAACAAAAGGAAGCGGTCGATGAAGGACTGAGCAACGAGAGAAATGGACGGAACAGAATTGGCCTTTGTAAGAGTGTTTTAACATTTTTGCTTTTGTGCATAATATACTGTTTTTGTGGGTAGAATCCTTGGGTTACTTTCATGCGGTTTTTTTTAGAGACCCAGAGAAAGACCAATACATGTAATGTCTGGTAACATCACTAAGTTCAGATGTGCTTGCAATTAATTTTTTTGCATCTGAAAAATATGCAAGCAAAGCAGAGCTAAAACCAATGAGCAACACACACTTTGTAAAATTTGACAGAACAGAAGAAAGTTTCAGCTTTGAACTTTTACTATTTGATTTTAAGATTTTTTTTCTGAAAGTGAGAAAAAATCATTATCAGAAAGTCAACAATATAAGAAATTCTGATTTATTCATGACATTACAAAAATAATGACATGCAGAAGTCTATTTTCAAGTTTCAAAGAAGGCCAATTTAAAACTAGAAAATAGCACAAATTGGCAGAAAGAGAAGCATCAGAACATGAAAGTGGCGACCCTCTACTGCAAATCAATAAGTTCAATCAAGATTTAACAAAGTAAAAACTACTTTGAGTTTGAAATCTGCGGGAGGCACATTCACAACAGATGAGAGAATTTTAAAATGGGATTTTCCAGGCTAAATAAATGATAAATAGAATGAAAAAAAAAGTATTTTTTCCATTCGTTTTTACTGGACTGAGAAAAGGCAAAATATAAAACCCACAATGTTTCTCCATGTTCTTCTCAATTGGCTCTCAAAGACGTTCTTGTGGATTTAATTAATTGGACAGATTAAAAGCGCATTTTTATAATTCTTACTTGTGATACAATGTCCAGCTAATTTAGTGCACAAAATCACTATGCAAATTGGCAGTTTTTTTTTATTCTAATTTCCCAGTGGAGTTATGGGATTGAACTTATTTTTCTCCGTGGAGACAAAGAGGCGGCACCACCAAGCAAAGTTACAGGTCATATCTGTAGAGAGGCGAGCCCACTCACAGCCAGACTGTGTGTTTTAGAGCATTAAAAACACCTGAGATTTAATAAATGCAAAATAGTGTGGAAGGAATATGAATTTTTCTCCTAATTTCCCAGTAGCGTTTACAAAGCTCGAATCAAATGTCACAAAATCATTTACATAAACAAAGTGAAAGTACTTCTCAAGAAAACACAGCTCTAATATTATCAAGGCGTCAAAAATTGCTTGTAAAACCAACTGAATATGCAAATCACTGCATCCAAACAGATAATTTGTTTCAGAGAGTAGGGAAAACAGCCGCTAAAAGGAAAGAAGATAGTGTCATTTAAGTGTATTCAGTTTCAAACCATGGGGAACATCTTAAACAGCCCCATTTTTTCACAAACCCTGAAACCCACAGATTTACACTGATTTAGGCGTCATTTGAACACATCTTCAGCCATGACACCTCTCTACTGTCTCTGCTCTTCATTTAAACCAGTACTTTGATCTCCCTCTGTAATGATAACCAGGATAGAAAGTTGGAGAGAAAGAAAGAGAGAGAGTGTGAGATGGGGGAGTTGCAGAAAGAAGGGGGGGTAGGAAAGAGGAGGAGAAAGAGGGTGGGAGGAAAAAAA
>KN481257.1:88443-126347 GCA_000787095.1 Periophthalmodon schlosseri
CAAAAGCCTGAATCTCAAACAACTCATTTCTATTCCCGACTAGACCGACCTTAGAAATGTAATTTTTTTGGATTCAGCTATTGTAAATTCTAAAGAGGAAATATGTGATGTTTTGGATAATAATGTTGATCCTTCTGATCTTGATTATGTTGAATCTGAACCTCTGGCAGTCAGATTTTCTCTTTAAGACCTTTTACTAACATGGAGATGGTAAATGCACTCTGCTCCATAGACCTAAAGAAGCCCACTGGAGCTGATGACCTTGATCCAAAACTTCTATTATTTAGCTGCCCCATATTTAATTCAACCTATTGGCAGTTATACCAGAAACAGCACATGATTTGGCTTTATATAAAGGTGGGACAACTAAAAATGTAAATAATTTCTGGCCAGTATCTAAATTACCTTGTCTTGCAAAAGTTTTAGAAAAGCTAGTTGCAAGTTAGAATTTATTTAAATAAATGCTCCATTTTGAAGTCTTCTCAAATGGGTTTCAGAAAAGGGCATAGAACTGTCACTGCAAGCACAAAACGTTTTAAATGACATTTTCATAGCCATTGATGACAAACAAGATTGTGTAGCTCTGTTTATTGATTTAACTAAAGCTTTTGATCATAGTAGATCATAAAATCCTCTTGAAGCGCCTGAAACATTTGGGTTTGACAATGCTACAAGTAATTGGCTCCAAAATTATCTTTCAAACAGAACCCGGGCAGTAGTAGCCGATGGGTTTAAATCTAATTTTCAAACTTTAATCTTTTAACTTTTACCAAATTATGGAGATATAATCTACATGCAGACTTCAGCCTCTACTTTGAAATCTTTAGATACACTCTTTTACTCAGCCCTTCGTTTCAAAACAAGTGATGAATTTAAAACCCATCACTGTTCACTCTATGAAAACGTACGCTGGCCATCGGTATCTCTCAGAAGAGAACGACACTGTATAAAATGTATTGATAAGGGGCGACTTGATAGACTGCCTGAATATCTCACTTGACGACTTGATGACATCACAAAAGACTGCCCTGATAGTTTCTGATTACAAACACCTGGCTGCAGGGGAAGAGTTTGAAGTGGACCAATCACACAGTTCCTCGTACCTCAGGACCCCGCCCCTCCTCCGCTCTCACTCTCTTTAGTGCACAGGCACTTCAACCTAAATTGTTTGTCATGAAGTAAATGGGGAAAAAACTGGAAACTGGATACATTTCAAGGATATGCAAAACTGGATACATTAACTCATTTTAATAATAATGTTTGATAAACATTTATAATCACACCTGCACCTGTTTTTAATGTTTTAAATGCAGTTATTTCTTTAGTTTGTTTTTGTTTGTATTGTACCATACTGTAATTGGGGCTCATGAAAGAGTTTGGTAGAGAGTTTGGTACTCGCACTGGGCTCTCCCTGTAAAATAAAGATAAATGTAATTTAACTGAAATGATGCCTGCCAATAGCAGTGAGTAACCCATCACCAAAACCTGTCTGTGCATGTGCCTGTATGCCTCAGTGTGTGTGTATTTGTGTGTACATGTGTGTATATGTGTGTTAGTGTTGGTTAAAGGGACAGCGGGCAGTTGGAGGCTGACTCAGCTCGTTTCTCACTACCCGTGGACAGAACTGCTGCAGCCTCCCGCGCTCTCACTCCTCTGCAGCCACGCTTTCACACATGCCCCCTCTTCACAAACTACCCACTGGGGACTCATGAAGACTTAGCCGCGCTGTGCTGTCCCATTTGAATAACAGGCAGTGAAATGGGGCAACCACAGTGCTAGGTTATACCAATTTAGAAAAGTTAGACTATTGTTTAAAAAAGTAGTAGTAAAGACTAATCCTTAACTAAATTAACTAAAACATATTCCTCATAATATAAATAAATAGATAAATAATCTATTAAAACTGCCTTGAAAAAAATTGATTCTTACAGTTTACAGGCTTGCCTCTCCACAGAGTAAATTGTAAACTGACCTGGTGGCGTCACCTGAACTGAGATATAGTTTAATGCCATTTTGTGGAACACTCCAAGCAAGGAAATGACATCTCCATGGAGACACCCAACAGCAGAAATGTTACATAGTGCACCTTTAAATGCAGCCCATAATAACCTACCTCTATTCACCAAAACCCTAAATTCCCAATTCCACAAAAGTTTGTTTGTGACTCTGCTTTTATCCCATGTCTATTTTTACCACTGTTATTATTTAGAGCTGCATTGAAACAAAGCACATCCTCCTGTTTTTGGCAATAAACAGGGCAATATAAGGTTAATGTAAAATAATGGGCCGATGCCAGTGACAAAGAAAGACTGCTGCTTGCTTAAGGAGCGGAGAGAGAGATTCTTTACAATAAGCGATGCGTGTTACACAACAGGCTGCTCCTCCAGGCAGCGGAGAGTTTTTTCTAACACGAGGCAGATAATGAGTGGGAGAGAGCGAGCAAGCATTTATAGCAGAACAGAAACAATAGATGGAGGTGGTAAAGTGTTTTTGGAGCTAAAGAGAGACGATAGGATTGGTTTTATGCTGCAGATGACAATTTAAAAACACGAGGTAGTAGTGGCTACAACATCCATGGTCTAAAGTGAGGAAGTAAGATTATGACAAATTGAAAAGTATGATTTTGAATAGCTCTGTAGGATTTAAAATCATTGTAGACTATAGCTCAAAACCTATATAGTTTTAATGGGTTACCTGAGTATTACAGTATTATTCTTTTTTTTTTTTTTTAAGTAATTGTGAAACTGCATCAAAAACTTTCATCAAAAACACATTTAAGATTTTGTAATTTTACAATTTTGTCTTAAAACCAATATCAATGTCATGTACATAAACAATACAGAATTTGAACTGCCATTTAACCAAGAAATAGTCAACTTTCTCCAAGAAATCCAAACACATGCTCAAATGATTGAATCTCAATCTCAAACTTAAAACTTGATTAATAGTATACACCGTATGTGACTGAAAAAATGTGAAAACTTATTTTGACAGGCCTCTCAACTTTACAGCGAGTTTCCCATTGGTTTGGTGCCTTCAGTTCCAACCTAAATCTGCCATGTTCATCACACACAGCGCTGTCCGACATTGTCAAGAAGTCTTTTTAATATTCCCGACAGAGTAACGTCTCATTGCGGTTTTCTTTCACTCAAACAGGTGGATGGAGAAAACCAGTGGGAGGTAAAAAGTCATCTTATTTCACAATACAACATGTCTTCCACCTGTCTCTGCACACGGCCGCCAGATGAAGGCTACGGCAGGAGCGGATGTGGCTAAATCTGTGCGAGACATGAGGCAGCAGGAAAAACAGGGCCACCACTGACTGTCAACACAACAGCAACCGAAAACACATCATCAGGTGGATTTATACTGAGAACAGGCAAACAGGCACACAGGGACGCCCACATGTGTTCTGGAGCAATACGGCGTTAGAACAAGTGTAATTAAAGCATTGTTTTTTGCTCTCTTGGTCAGGTTTAGCGTAATTAGTGTTTGATAACATTGGCAGTAGTGTTATGTAAGTGGTCAAGAAAAATGTCACGCAGATCTAGTTTGGATGAAAAGTACTTTACAAAACAGTGAGGGTTGATAAAAGTGTGCTCAAAATAATGACTAAGACTATTCATTAATAGCTCTATATTACTCATGTTAGCGTTTAATTGTGTTGGAATGTTGTTACTTCCTCAGAAACATACCTGGAGTTGTGTTTTGTTTCATTCACACAAGTCTGAGTAATCCTGCATCATATGTCTGTCCACATCTCCAAAGCGCAAAATGCTCTGTTCCACCTTGTGATGTCATGAAGCGGTAGTTTTGAAGTTAACAGCTACAGTGGGGCAAAAAAGTACCGGTATTTAGTCAGCCACCAATTTTGCAAGTTCTCTCACTTAAAAAGATGAGAGAGGCCTGTAATTTTCATCATAGGTACACTTCAACTATGAGAGACAGAATGGGGGGAAAGAATCTAGGAAATCACATTGTAGGATTTTTAATGAATTAATTGGTAAATTCCTCGGTAAAATAAGTGTTTGGTCACCTACAAACAAGCAAGATTTGTGGCTCTCACAGACCTGTAACTTCTTCTTTAAGAGGCTCCTCTGTCCTCCACTCGTTACCTGTATTAATTGTACCTGTCTGAACTCATTATCAGTATAAAAGACACCTGTCCACAACCTCAAACAGTCACACTCCAAACTCCACTATGGCCAAGACCAAAGAGCTGGTGAAAACTCAACTTGTCATTCTTATCATGCTTTGGGGCTGTTTTTCTGCAAAGGGACCAGGACGACTGATCCGTGTTAAGGAAAGAATGAATGGGGCCATGTATCGTGAGATTTTGAGTGAAAACCTCCTTACATCAGCAAGGGCATTGAAGATGAAATGTGGCTGGTTCTTTCAGCATGACAATGATCCCAAACACACCGCCCGGGCAACGAAGGAGTGGTTTTGTAAGAAGCATTTCAAGGTCCTGGAGTGGCCTAGTCAGTCTCCAGATCTCAACCCCATAGAAAATCTTTGGAGGGAGTTGAAAGTCCGTGTTGCCCAGCAACAGCCCCAAAACATCACTGCTCTAGAGGAGATCTGCAGGAGGAATGGGCCAAACTACCAGCAACAATGTGTGATAACCTTGTGGAGACAGCAAACATTTGACCTCTGTCATTACCAACAAAGGGTATATAACAAAGTATTGAGATGAACTTTTGTTATTGACCAGAAACTTATTTTCCACCATAATTTGCAAATAAATTCTAAAAATCAGACAATGTGATTTTCTGGATTTTTTTTCTCATTTTGTCTCTCATAGTTGAAGTGCACCTATGATGAAAATTACAGGCCTCTCTCATCTTTTTAAGTGGGAGAACTTGCACAATTGGTGGCTGACTAAATACTTTTTTGCCCCACTGTACCTTTTAGCTTTTGTTTAGTAGAGATTGGAAATTCCAGGGCTGAAATTATCCACATGATTCTAATGAAGGCATATGGAGTTTAAAAACACAGTGGAGCACTTCCTGTATTCCTGTATTACCATATGACATCACAATGGGTCTGTTTCAGAGAACTCAGTCTAAATATGCAGGGTTTGTGTGTTAAACATGTGTGAATGAAACAAGACACAACTCTGGGCATAAACAACATTATAAAATAGATTTGAAAATAGGGTAATATGGGCCTTTTAAAAACAACAGGGTTGGTATTATGGTGAAAATGGTTAACCTTAAACATGTTTAACTATTTAGCTGAACTAGTTATCTAACTTCTATTTGAGGGATCAATATATGTCAAATAATGGTCATACCCTACTATAAAATATGTACTGCATCTAAAAAAAAAGATTAAGCAGAAAGGTGTACTGACGTAACACATAAACAAGTCTTTTGGCAAGAACAATCTCAACATATTGGCAGTTCTTGGTTCTAACCTCTTTGCCCTGTGCACCAGAGCCTGAACCATAATAAAGTGATGCGGGCCTTACCACATGGCGTGCATGTATGTGGGAGGGAGCCTGGGACTGCTCACTGGAGTGCAGTTGTACGACCGCATTATCCTCTCAGCTAAGAGGAAGTTTCTGAACAGACTGGCCACGAGCAAGTCCTGTCGGAAGAGTTTCTGGAACAAATCTGAAAACACAAAAGTTATTAAAAGAAACTGGCACAAAAATAGGAAAATTTGGTCCAAAAACATCAAATTGAGTTAAATAAACAACTTTAATTGGCTCAAATTGTCATTGTTGTTCCAGATGGGATTTGCATGTTGACTTGAAGAATATAGAGGACAGTCAGATGAAAGCTTTGGGTCACTGTCACACCCACCAAGTCATTATTATTTCAGCAATTTATTAAAACTGTGCCGAGTATTTCCCATGAGCCTTTGCTGCTTTTGCCTGGCGTGCAAGTTTGTGTCGACTATGTTTTCCCCGACAGTTTCCTGACAACTCCGGGGCCCTTGACAGTATTTTTAAGAATTAGTAAGTGTATGTGTGTGTCCGTGTGTGTCTATTGGTTGTGTAGCTCCTTCATTATGGGGATTTTCTCAGATGTAGGCTTCTTCATTAACAGCAAAGCCCTAGAGTTTGGGAGCCTTCACTATTGTCACATTGCTATTCTATCCAGGATACAGTGCACCTCTAGGGAACCTGGTGTGTGTCTGTATGTGTGAGTGTGTGTGTGTTGCATAAGACAGGTGACCAATAATAAGTACTAGGTTGTAGCTTGCATGCAAACTACATTGTGTGTCATGAAAGAAAAAGCTATTTGTGTTGTCATCTAGGTTACTGGATCCTGTGGGTACGACTTCGCCCCAGTCTTGCTTTTATGTTGAAAAATTATGTTTAAAATTATATCCCCAATTACAGCAGCTACACTTTCCAAACACAATTAATCTCAATTTGAAGCAGCAGCTTGCACCTACTGCACTTCTGCCATTTTACATCAACTCTAGGCCCCATTCGAGAGCTCTGGGGAGAGAGACTATGAGTTTTAGTATTGCTGAGTATCCACTTCTGTTTTTATAAGGTGTCCTAATTTAGGATTTTCTTTGCAGCACAACACACACGTCATTTTTGTTATATGTAATTTGGACAAAACGTTTTTAAAATTGCAATCTTTCCCACCGGGAGGTCCATCTGTTTGTTTCCATGGAGATGTTATTGCTTTGCCTGGAACCAGTACGTTAATAAATGTATCTTTCATGTATTCAATTACAGGTATTTTTTCATTGCTGTTACTTGGCCATATGGTGTCACCTGCTTGTCTCCATGGAAATAAGTTTAATGCCATACTGTGGAACATTCCAAGAAAAGGGAATAACATCTCCATAGAGAACAGTAAGTGGTAGACCATACTCTAGATAAGTTGAATAGTGAACTTTAAGTGGTTGTACAAATATCGATCTCTATATAACGAGTGATAACACATTTTAAAGCGTATGACAGAAATGCATATTATATCACCAATTTTACATAATTAATCTCATTGTAATTGTGGCAAGTTTTGCAACAACTGAAAAATGCTAGTTAAGGTGTCAAGTCAACAAAACCCTTATTGGCGCTAATCCTACATCTAAAGGCCTCGTTGGCCTTGTCTAAAGCATGTATTTAGCCTCTCTGTGTAACTAAACTTGTCTGTAGCCGTACCTCTGGGCAGGACGTTCCAGGCGATGGTGTCCGTGATGGCCGTGAAGATCCAGTTAAGTTCTCCGAGGGGGGTGCGTCTGTCATTGAGTCGCCCTGGTATCCTGCCGCACAAAAACATGGGACAGATTGTAGAGTCAGCCGAGTTCGCAGTATGGACCAGGGCTGAGTCAGAGCACAAAGTAGTACTATCACAACACATTACAACACATTACAACACATGTGAACACATTTACATCTAACAGCTCCTACTCAGCCTGACTAATAAAGAGTGTAGCTTTGGACAGGCGCTACATGGGGATAGGCCATGCTATAATGTGGGAAGAGCTGGTGTTGTCCATGTGTAGAGTAAAATGCGGGATGAAAGTAAAGATGCAATAGTATAAGATTCATGAATGTATGAGAAAAAAATATACAATAGCTGAGTCAGTAATCAGATCTCACATAATTATCTAAGCCAAGTTCATACATACTACACACTAGCAGCATTTATTTTGTGTAAGAACCTTGGAAGAAGGAATGGATGATATGACAAGACACGTTGATCAATCACCATTTTCAATTTGATTTAATTTTGTCTTATTGAAAACAGCTTTCAATCAATTTAATCCTATCTAACACAAAAAGCTGTCACATTTCTTCCTCCAGTCTGAACTCTTCCACATAAATTCTAATAAAAACTAATTATCAGCACTTTTCAGAACTTTCAGAGACTAGAGTGGAGTTTTCCCATCACTGTATTAATATTAAATAGATTTAGAGTTATCAGAATCAGCACCGCATGGTAATATTAAAGCTACCATTTCTAATTAGATTGGTCAACCCGGGTCAGTTGTATTCTCACATTACACCACTAGATGCCATCTACGTTGCTGCAGTCAGATAGTGTTCCAGCTTTGGCCTGACAGAAGAAGACCAGAGACCACAGGTGAGCCTGAATAAAGGTCAGGTGAGAGGAGGGAGGAGAGATGAATAGGTTTCACATCTTACAGATGTTAGCATTAAAAATGTACTATTATTTTTGTGTTGAAAATGTTCTTTATCACTGCTGTAGAAGCAATTAAGATTCACCATTCCTGCCTACACAACTGAAGTCCTTATGCTTCCCTATGCTGCGGATCTATAAGAGATACAGTATATGTATATTCCACATCCATTCATTAGAACATCTCTCCACTCCTAATGTGCAGCCTCTCCCAGCTAGTTTGCAGTTAATTTTAGTCTGCTGAGCTGTAGAGCAGGGACGCGGTGAGAGCACTGCGGCTTTAATGAACTCCATGTAAAGAGGAAGAGACGGGATGAGGGCAAACAGTAGAACTAACATATCACAGCTAATGCGAACAAGTGAGCCATTTGTGTCGGAACACAGAGAAAAAGGACCCCGCTTTGAATTAATGAACAGAATGTCAAGAGTAAGTAGAAATAAATGGGAACCAACTGCAAGGCCCATGCTGTTTCATGAAAGGGAAAATTGTAGCTGTGTGTTTGATGAAAATAGTACAACATTGTGAAAGGCTTGTATCTACAGTTCTTCAACTTGTATGCACTAATGAAGGACTCTGATATTTTTTATGCAAGTTGTGAATGGTCCATGAGTCAAGTGTGCCAAGTTTAAAGATGTACCGTGTAAATTTTCAGGTGGAAGGTTCGCTATACTACTCGTCTCCATGGAGATGGCCTGGTTTTGCCTAGAATGTTCCACAGTATGATATTAAACTTAACTATTTCCATGGAGAAAAACAGATGACGCAGACAGGCCATGTTACAGGTCAGATCTGTATTATGGTTTGCTGAAGGTCACAGTTAAATACGTAAAGGGGGCATAGAGCTTTCAAAATATGTTTTTGTCAACCAAAATGATGTTGCACAACTGGACAGAAACTCCCAGTAACTTTGAAGGAGCTTTCTAATAAATTTGAAAAAGCCTTCACAGATATTGTTAGGTTAGTAATTCTATATAAGTTCAAGGTTAGTAACTAGGGACGGATATTGGATTTACCACACAACTACTCGCATCGATACTGCTTATCAAGCCGGTCTTTTAACGTTCTCTTATTGGTACTTTTAAAGCAAAAATAAGTAGGCTAATTATAATAATCATAATCATAATACTCATTTAGCATTTCAGACACATTTATTTTTAAATTAAAATCACCCCATTTTTAAACTAGTAGTAACTAATTGATTAATAAAACTATTTAATAATCTGGTAACAAATATTTATACTCACACCTGCACCTGTTTTTAATGTTTTAAATGGACTTATTGTTGATTTAGTTTGTTTTTTGTTTGTATTTTTCTGTATTTGAACAGGAAGCCCATGAAAATGAGAGTCTGAATGCTCTCATTGGGCTCTCCCTGTATAACTAAAGAAAAAAAAGAAATTGAAACTTATTTTTACAAGATTTAATATAGGTTACAATTTAGGACATTGCAGCAGCCAGCTTTATTTTAAATAGGCTAAATAAATGGCCAATGATGTCATGTGTCTCTTGGTGCTTATTCCTCGTGTGGTGCTCAGAGGAGCCTGCAGTCAGTGTTCTGATAACTTTGTTGAAATTATGTTTTAGACGCGGTGCATGGCACACACACACGCACACACACACACACACACAAACACACACACACGGAGGGACGCATAAGCATGGTACGTATCTTACAAGAGGAGAAACGTTTTATGCTCGTATTTGAGCGTGTGACATTTGTGTGACTCCTCGACACAGTTAAAAGCACTGATAGCGCTGCAGCTAATTGATTCACTAGACCGTTAAGACTGTTAAAAAAACAGAGTTTCGGTACACATCTCTATTAGTAACTATTGTGTAAATTAGACCAACACTGGCCCTTGTTTACAGTATGGTTGGACAGGACGATACAGAATTACTCAAACATGCATGAATCAATCAAAATCCATCTTTGAGCAGATTTATGGTGAGGAAACACCTTTGTAACACAATTAAAGTTCATAATTGCATAATGTGTCTCCTGAGTTACACTGAGTTATAGTTAGTGACATGTTGGGTTATCTGTGGAGCTGTTTTAGCCTGTGACCTGCTGCCTAAGTACGAGAGCTGTCCCTGTTAAGCACTTTGTCTAAGAGCAGGAGGAGTTTGTCCAGTCAGCAGTAAGGATGAACACTCAGCACTTCATAGACCTGTGCTCTCATGGATGTGAACAGCCAAAGATGGAATAGTGGATTATTCAACAGTGCACTCTGGTGTGAGCTTGGAGCCGGTCATCAATCAAATATTAAAATGTCATGTCTAAGCAGATTCAGTTTGTGGTGTTTTATAGTCAAACTGTTTTTATTTGAAGATGTATGCAAATTTATTAAATAACTAAGACTACAAACGCATCTATTGCCTCTTCGCTTCCCTCTTTGACAACAGCCAACAGTGAAGCAAGGGAAAAGGGTAGTTTAATAATGAGTATATGGATGACTGTGTTAATCTGAAGTGAATGGTCAGTGTGTAGCCCTATTGCTGAGTTTCAGATGACATCACAACATTCTATAGGCCTATATTTTTATTATGGATGGGGGCAGATGAATAGAATAAAGATTTGTGTAGTAATTTGGCGAGTTTTAGGATCTAGTAGTCACTAACACGACCAGGTTCATCAGAGGAGTATGATATCACTCTACTACTACAAACTACCACTACTACCACTACTACCACTACTACCATTACTACCACTACCATTACTACTACTGCTACAACTACATTTTTTTTAGATTAATAATATTTAGCAGGAAAATATCATATAATGAAGTTTCATATAATGCCTATTTTGCTTGAACTCAAAAGGGGCTTTATCCAAAACAGATAGCAGATATTTCAGAGCACAAGTTTGGTTTAAAAACTTGCAGAGGCAGAGTTTACTTTGTGAAAAGCTGATATTTTTCCACGACTTTACAAGGACGTGTTTACAGAAAACTGAAATGCAGCAACTTGGACAAAAGATAAAAATATAAAAGTACTTCTTACTGACCCAGACAGACTTTATGTGAATAGGGACAGAACATGTCTGAGTAATGTTTTTTTCTAAATCAATAAAATCAAAATAGATTGAGATGCCATCACAGTGCCATTCTGAGTAAAGGAGCTTAACTGTTGGATAAGCCAGCAGGTTGGGCTCAGTGGGGCTACAGACAGTGTCAGACTCCCAGGCAGCTGAGCAGTCAAACGGCAGGGGACAGTGTCTATTAAAGAACTCACCCACTGAAAAAAGATCAACCCACGAGTCTTATGTCCGCCCCCTGCAGGATTAAAGGCCCCATACAAGTGTGTGAGAGCAGTGGACAGACCTTTGGCTGAGAGATGAATGTGTACACCTCTACTTTGGAAATAATTTTTTTTCAGTATTTGGATTCTACGTAATTACTATTGTCATGATGGTACATTTCAAAGTCAATACTAAGGAAAAGGCTCAATTCTCAATATGTATGTTATAATTTTAACACACTCTTAACACAACATGAAGTAATTTTCAACACAAATAACAGTACATTTGATGTCATTTGGACACCCCTAGCTTTCTTATCTTTGCCACTTGGGGATAAATATATTGATTGGCGTCTTCCACACAAGTCATGCATGTGTTAAGTGAAGTGGAGAATCCAAATGACTTGGCCCTGTAATTAACTAAGTAACTAGTATTTACCAATAGTATGGCACCTCAAGCTCAAAGCAGCTGGGAAGGCACTAGTCCATGTAACCAAGGTAACCTACATGAATGAACATCCTATGAGAGTTTATTGATTATCTGAGACTTCTTTTAATTAAAAGACAGTTTTATTTATAATATTGACTTGGCATATCTGCAGTAATAGTTTAATTCCCATAACTTAATGCAACACTACTCGCTAATCTTTATGTTAGCAATTTCTTCTTTACTTTTAGCTTGTCCTTTTGGTATTAACGCTACAAATCAACCATACAGTGCTGCACATCATGATAAAGCATGTTTTTAAAGCCAGATGCCCTCCCAGAAACAGCCCTCCCCGTATGTTCAGGACATGCCCAATAAGAACACAGTCTTCTCACTCCTAATAGCGGAATAGCTTCAAGAAACCATTTTATTCCTCCAGTCTAGGTGAAAGCAAACACGACTTGTTATGCAATCATTACATCATTTAAAAGAAATCCCTTACCACCATTGAAAATACATAACATATTTAGTTTGGCTGTGGGTAGTGGGACAGGTAAATCCAGAACTGCTGTTGCTTCGTGACTCTCTCTTAAAGGGATTGTGCACCTCTCCGCTCTTAAAGGCATTGTGATATTTACAGAAAGTGTGTTGGACGTTTGTGGGAGGCAGAGACAGAAGGGTGCGCAGATGGAGCAGAAACAGAGGAGAGCACAAATTAATAAACACATCAACAACAGCACACAAATAGGTGTATGGCGCATTGATTAGTATGTGCATTCGAACAGAAGGACGCAATATGGTCCCGGATATGGATTTTTAAAGCTGTTTCAAAATGCGGTGCTTCTCAAAATGCGGTACCTGTGTTTTATTTGGTGGAGTTTAGGAGGGCTGACTTAGTCCTAGTTCATTAATAGTTTAATGGAGTCCGTCCTGGTCCAGGTCAAATCCTGGTCCAGTCCTGGTCAAGTCCTGGTCCAGTCCTGGTCCAGTCCTGGTCCAGCGCTGGCCTAGTCCTGGTCCAGTGCTGGTCCTGTGCTGGTCCTGTGCTGGTCCAGTGCTGGTCCAGTGCTGGTCCAGTGCTGATCCAATGATGGCCTAGTCCTGCTCTTGCCCTGCTCTAGTCGTGTTCTAGTTTTGTTTTACTGATTTTATTATATCTGCATTTTACTCATATTCTGTTTTCATCCAAATAGGCCTGGCTTAGCTCTAGTTACAATTTTATTTTGTGTGAGTCCAAGTAAGCTGGAATTTAGAGGGAGAATAGTCGTTAATTAGATGAGACTTGATGAGACTGATCTGTCCTTGTCCTTCATTAGCGCTGAATTATCATTGTTCTCTGAAGTTGAGTTATTGAAATTCTAACTTGTAAATTATAACTGGAACAGCCATGCATCACGGAATTGTGTCTTTATACAGTGTATTTTAAATCATTCTGAAAAAGCTATAACCAAATGGTGTGTCTTGTGTCTTCTGTGTTGCTAGGCGACCGAGACTCCCTGGTTGAGAAACTCTTATTACTGTACGAGGTGTACTACAGTGGCCTGGAGAGCCAGAGATGTGGGGCCTGGGCAGAAAAATAAACAGAAAAACAAGTCTACACTGAGTTAACGCTCGTGTGGGGCTCAGGTGCAGCACAAAATATGAAAAATGATAAGGTGATGAAATCTACTCCACAGTATGTTTTCAATTCTACTAAGAAAAGAAGAGTCATGAAGTGGTTTACGCAAATCCAACTTTGAGTAAGAGTACCCTTCAAAATAATATTACTCAAGTAGAAGTACAAAGTGGTCAAAGAAAAAGTAACACTACAATGTTTGGTGAAACTATTCAAGTAAGATTAATTGCCTGGACATAATAACTGATTTATAATTTGAAGTTAAAGTAATTAGGTGTGGTATTTTCAAAGTATTGACAACAAAAATCAGACAAAGTAAATCATATCTGAAGGAGCGGTGCATGTAATACAAATCTTAGAATAATTTAATAGCAACATGAAGCTTTTGTCATTTGTAAACTTACTCACAATGGGAAGTAACGAAAGCTGTTATTTAAGTAAGAGTACCATTACACTGTAAAATATATGACTGCTGAGAAGTACAATATTATTAGAAAGTAAATGTATTTGAGGAAAAGTAACTTATCTTCATCTGATGAGAAAATGGAAACATTCATATAAGATTATTGAATTACTGGAGAGACCAATATACTTACAACTTGAAGATTTAAAGGATCACATTCACACACATGAATACTATACATTCAATCAAGTGTAAAAGCTTTTTCCCCCTAGGTATATAATGTATACAAGTTTTATCTGCTTCCACTAGGTTTCATGACAAGTGTAATTTTAAAATCAAAATTTGCAGATGACTTATTATCGCTTATTTTTAAAGGAGTCTTCTTAGGTCAATGATTATTTTTCCCTCCCATATTGAAAATGAAAGTGACACCTCTAACGCTGACAATTTCTGGAATCCTATTTTCTGCTGATTGACAGGTGATAAGAAACGTGCTATGTGCAGCTCTCAGCTAATAATTATTTCCCCCCTTCTTTTCTTTTTGTGGTTGAAGTTAAAAGAAATAGCTTAAAGCGTTTTACCTACTCTCTGGCAGTTTCTTAGTCTTTGAAGGTCGTCGCTAGTGCTCTGGTGAATTCTTTTTTTCTCATTTTGTGAGTCAGAGAATACCTATTACTACCTAAAACTATTTGCTACATCTATTTAATTGTTGTCACTCCAACTCAGTGTAAAGTTAAAGGCACTATAACAGATTTTTACTGTCTTAAAAATGTGAAAAATAGAACTAGTTCATTTTAAACAGTTCGCAGCGAGCTAAAGTTATTCCTCACTTACCTTATGCATTCAAAACATTCTACTTATCTACCAGAATGAGTTTATAAGTGTTTTTTTTTACAACTTTAAGAGGCCAGAGCGGAGTCACAGTAATGCTAACAAAAACTAGCATGCTAACACCACACTTCCTGATTCTCAGACAATGAAACCCTTTATAATTAGATGCAGACAACACAGAGCAGTCTCACTTTGACCTCAAGAACTGCTTATAAAATATATCTGTATTGGGGCAAGACAAATTATGCGCAAATGCATGGGAAAAAATGCATAGCCACTTAAATGTCATTTTACCCTTGCTCACATTTAAGGAGAGGAAAATGAAAGCTACCAATCATGGTTCAGTCATTGCAGCTAAAACTCAAACTTTGGCTACGGCATCCAAGCCCAGCTCCAATATCAATCTCAAAGTCTGTGCCCGAGAGCGAAAGATGTTCTGCACGGCAACGCTGGGCACCTGGAGGTTTTATTGAAGAAATGTGCGGCCCTAAATCTGCCAAACTACCGGCGCTTTGGCTGTGTGGGGAAAACAAAGGCGGAGAATTATACCTGCAGGATGGAAAAACGAGTGAACTAAGTACGGAGGGCTGGCAATAAGAAGAGGGGAGATGGAAAAGGCAGAGGGGAGCAGAGTCTCTAAAGGGCTACTATTTCAGATGGGAGTTGGCTGTATGATATTCATATGTTGTAGGTATGGTGGTACTTACTTCTCAATGAGGTCTAACGTCACCCCTGGCACCAGCTTGGCACTCTTCTGCATACAAAACCTGTGGAAAAAGAAGAGAAGGAAATGAATGCAATCTACATAAAATACTAATATGTTTTGAGGAAGGTCTGTTCAATTTCCTGTGTAAGCCCCAATCTACTTTATGAGCTTAAAGAACAGGTAATGTTGAGAGTGGGACAAAGTTACCCAACAGCATTAATAAAAGGGGGAGAGCAAGCCATAAGAAAGTGATTACAGATAAATGTTGCATCCCATTTACCCATATTATCTTGGTGTCATTGGGCAAGACACTATGACTGCTCACATTACGGTGCATGGCTGGCTAAGACTGGGAGGGCACCTGCTATAAACTTAATAAAAATCCAGTCATATACATATTTTTATTGCAAGCTAATTGGTTTGCCTGGAATATTCCACAGTATGATGCCAACATCACAGTAAGAAAAAACAAATCATTTAATGCCATATTGCGGAACATTTCAGGTAAAGTAATGTGAAATATCATCTCACTGGAGACAAGCAGGCAAGGAACCAACTACAGGATAAGTTACTTAGCCCGCCTAAATAGTTAAAACATGATTTGTAATAATTACTATGTCTCAATTGAAAAGTTCCAGCACAATTTGTGGAAATTATGACTAAAATGTACCAACCATTGCATATCCATAACATTTTAACCAATTAGAATAAACATAGCTTGGTCATAGTCATTATAGAACCATTATAAAACTGCTGCTGTTCCATGTGATATATTCCATTCCAATGTTATTATTATGAGTGAGAAGTTTATTGCAGTAGGAATAAATAAAGCACTCAATGGTGATACGAGTTGGAAGCAAAACAAGAAGATGCTTCAAGAGTCGACAAAGCTGTAAAAATATTTGGCTGGTGCTAGGCGCATTTTACGACCTGTGAGACAATCAGACAGAGGTGAAAAATGAGAGGTTAGGCCATTAGCGGTGCTGAGTACTTTGATGAGTGAGTTTTGGCTCGGATACAGGCAGAGGATGTGGAGGGGGCACACTCATATTTTCTACTGTCTGCGGTGAAGGAGGAGTGGGCTGTTTACAATGTACAGACAGCTCTGACAGGAACAAACATAACTCAAGTCAGTTTGACATATGTGGGGCTGAAAACTGTACAGGCAAAGAATGCACAAAATGTAACAATATACGCATGGTAAAGATGGACTATTCTTATTGCTCAATTAAGATAACAAACAATACTTTCACACTTAAACACACCATTAAACACACAAAATTGTTACTAAATAAAAATTGTACCTGAAACTTAACCTGGACTAGACCAGATCTAAACCAGGACTAGAACAGTACCAAATAAATCTACGGCAGGAGTTAAGCGAGCTCAACCAGTACCAAAAAAAGACCAAACCAGATGCATGAACGCACCCTTAGTGTGACACTTCAAAGTGCTAATATTACAATACTGATATTTAATAACACAAGAGCTTGGGAGTTGTTAAAGACTGATCTTGTCAGATCTCAGAAGCTAAGCAAGGCCAGGTCTGGTTAGTACTTTGGAAAGGAAAGGTGCCACAGTGGGACGCCAGTGGAAAAATCTGTCATTGTGTCACTTCACCCACATTGCCTGGCATGAATGTGGTGTGTGTGGAGTGTTGGCGGTGGTCAGAGGGATCAATGGTACAGATTGGCAGCCTCGCTTCTGTCAGTCTGCCACAGGGCAGCTGTGGCTACAATAGTAGGTTACTACCACAGAGTGTGAATGAATAATGCACTGTAAAGCTCTTTGGGTGTCTTGAAAGGCGCTATATAAATCCAATGATTAATTCATTGAATAATTAAAGGGCTTAACAGAGAGGTAACTATTAGCTAAATGTGGTACTACAATAATGTTAAAAAATAATGATTCTAGTGAAAATTTAAATAAAATAAACAAAATGATATGACGATGAAGCCAAAACAACCCATATTAACCTATTGTTAAAAAAAAACCCTGTGCCTTGACCAGTCAAAAATGCATTCATTGCAAGTTTGACATTTTGAAACTTGAAAATAATTGGATTTTTCATGTACTGGTTTTCTCATAGCAAAAGTATGAAGTTTTTGTGGAAATATTTGTGAAGTGAAGGTTTTGAGCCATTTTCACTGTGCAGCAGCCATTTGCATATGGGACTATTCAGAGGCAAGGCGTTTTTCATTTTTGACAGTAGCACAGCATTGCACCAAAATAATTAAAAGCTAAATAATACAGCTAAATGCCAATGTAGTGGTGAGATATACGATGCTGTAAATTGCACAAAAATAATAAAAAGTCTATTAAACTTATAACCTTTCCTCAAAATCTCTGTAGACATATTTTTGCAAAACACAAAAGTGAAAGTGTTAACTAGTCCTATAGTAAACAACATGCAATAATATAGATTATAAATGCTGTATATTTAAAGAAGCACCACATGCCTTTTCTGTGAAGCCACCTGTCTCTATGAAGATGCTTTTGCATTGCCTGAAATATTCGACAGTATGGCATTAAGTAAGACAATTTACAGGTCTGATCTGTGGAGAGGTGACCCCACTCACGGTAAGACGGTTTTTTTAAAGGTAGCAATAAAACACTTGTAATTGAAAAAGATAGGCAAGTTCAATGCCGTACCATGGAGGATTCATAATTCTACACATAAATCTGTACATTATCATAAACGTGGCATAGTAGCATTAGCAGTGATATTACAGTAGGAATATTATAGAGGGCTCTAGAGGGCCAGAACTGCACCTCCTCTCTCTTAAACTAACACAAAAATGACTTATAACTTCAATAGAGAAGGAGGAGTGGAGACAGAACGCAAGTTTATTTGTTACCTATCCACAGGGATTATCCAAACACTAACTAAAGAGCTTTCAATGCTTCCAACAAAACACCATTACTTACATAGACATTTAAATACCTACTTGTGAAATAGCACTATGCGTAATAAAGTCTGACAGTACTGCGTATAATATAAGATGAAGTATTTTTCATATTAGAAGATACTTGCTGTTACAATAAATACAGACAGTCCACATCAAACTTGGATACAAAGATGTCTACAGAATGGCATTGAATTATCAGACAGCTCCTATGTGACGCTGTGAACTTGCTGTGAATGCCTTTCTTCAATACAATGTGCATGAAAAGCCTGAACTCTCAAAGTCTGACCACACGATGGTAAACTAAGACTCACGATGAAGTTGCCATCATATTGAATGAAAGAAGCTGAGGTGTATCAAGAAGACATTATTTTAGGAATTATTTTTGGTTTAATTCCATCTAAATACAGCAATTATTAATTCAGCTTCACAGGGCATTGTGATTCACATGACAACTTAGACTTCTGGGGGCCTTTTAAAGAAGACATGTTACGCTTTTCCCAGATATTTAGCAGCAACTATATCATACCTAGATTACAAATGAATATTTTGTTCAATGTAAACCATATATTGTAAGCATATATTTATAACAGAAATGGGTCCACTGACTTCCTGTTCAAAACTGCAGAACTGATAGGCCGTCTTCATAGAGCATTTCACCGTTTCTTTATTGTGGAAAAAATGACATTTGTGACATTTTTTAATCCAAAACGTATGACCCACAGTCAGAGAAGTGGAACCAGAAGTTTTCTGAGCACTTGAGCCTCAGGTGCACGTACAGGATTACTAAAACATGAAGCAATCAAAATACAACTTTGAGCAAGCTAATGATGAGGGAAGCTTATAAAATATGTCTCCTTGAAAGAAGAATTGAATGCTCAGAAGCATGTCTCTGAATGATGGGAAACAAGAGAACAAGACAAGTAACATGGACTGGAGTTATTTTTTTCTCTGCTACAAAAAAGCTGGAGTCATTCCCACTATGGATGGAAATGTGATTCCAAAAAAAATAATGTCCTCACAGGAACAGGGATGTAAACTATAGCTCCGATTCAGAGCTGCTTTTGTGCTGGAGAATAATGAGATCCCACATGGCAGCACAATGACATATAGAGCCTCTTTAAAGAACAGCACAGGCCACCAAGAACTCCAAAATTTAAACCAGAAAAACCAGTAATCAGCAAACTCGTCACAGCCATCTTTAGGAGAAAGCCACACTCTCTGTTACTCATTCACACTAAAGCCTTAGATGTTCCTTCGTGTTCGCTGGCTTCTTTTGAAAAGTATTTGAAGTATACATTAAAGATGCAGTATGCAGTACGAGCCCCTGCAATGAAGAGAACAGGCCATACATCTCTTAAGCGGAGTCAGAATTCAGTGCAGCAGCAAATCTAACTCAGTATTGTTTTCAGATTTGGTTTGAGGGTTGCCATGTTTTGCAGAATGTTGTCTTTTTAATTTGCTTGCATGATAATAGTAAATATAGGTGGTAGGTGGTAAACATTAGAAATGGGGCAGTCTGTACTTCACATGGCTCGTGTATTGAGTGTGATCGGGTAAAACATCTAGCAGCGTAAAACAGCTGTCAGCAGTGCTATTAAACTACTGTTACAATTCATCAGAGTGCCACAGCCTGTTTGTATCATTCGCTGTATTGGCCATAAACAAATAGCACAGCGCATAACGTTTTTTACAGTGTTGTTACCTGGACAGTCCACATATTTATTTAAAATAGTATCCGTTTAACTGTTAAGCCATTCTTTTTATTATATACAGTTAGCGCTCACTGCTAAGTTTCTATAAGTTAGTTTATTTTTAAATGTATATGTATTTATGTCAGACAAAAATATTTAAATAATTTTTATCGCAATTAAGAGATTTACAAGAGTAACATTGTAGAGATTTGATTTCTAGAAAAGTGGATGAGAAAACATACAACACTGTTTACCATGGTAAAGTAGACTTTCTTATGGCTGCATTCATCATTTCTCCCTGGTCAGGTGCATGTTAGGCATTGCACTGTTGACTTGATCTTCTAAGCTGGATAAAAATGTGATTTGTTTGTGTCAGATAGAGAAATTTTTTTTGAAGATAATGCTCTGTTAGGGTTTATAGGAAAAAAAACAACAAAACAAAACAAAAAACTGCAGACCCACTGAAGAGATAAAACTCTGAAGTGAAAATTAAGTGCAAAAAGAAGACGACAGATGGGCCAAAGTAAACAAGAGAGAGAGAAACAGCGGGAAGTTGCATCAGGACCTCAGCCGTTCTCAAAACCCCACAGCAGCCTCCTCCCTGCGGCGTAGAAGAAAGCTCCGAGGGGGGGCGATCGGACCACCACAGACTAAAGAACAGATCTGCACCATTTAAACCCATGATGTGGTCGTGTAGAGGCCGGGTGCTGCTCCAAACACAAGAGAGAAAAAACAGCATGAGGACAGGAGCTGAATCAGTCAGGGCTCATAAACATGACTCCACAGCTCAGTTTGAGACAAATCATTTAACAATTACTAATCAGAAACAAAGTGGCAGAGGTGGTAGCGTCCCTGCTGTGAGACTCAAGAGGTGACTGGGTTTAGCACTGATTTGATAAACTAGGCAGAATATGACCCATTTGAAACAACTAGGAGTGTGAATGTTGCTGCATTAGTCAATTCAATCCATTCCAATATTGTAGGACTTCAGCCTATCCAAACTACTAGGGCCCTTGGTTGTTGCAAAGCTGATAAAAATGTATTGTGTTATGGGCTATATTAAAAAGTTAATAATATGAAATGGGAAGTATAAGATTGTGATAAATTACCCTCAGGTAGTCCTCAAAAAGCCCAGTCCAAATAAAGGAAGTATCCATGAGGAGTAGTGCTTCATCTTAAAAACATCTTATATGATTATTATGTATTTAGTATGTTTATTTGTTTTTGGGATATTATATTCTAGTTTTTATTGATACCATTTTACATATTCTTGTTCTTAGCTTTTAACTCGTATTGTTTTATCACTTTTAGTGTTTCCTCTGTAGGAGCCCTCTGCGCCGGGAGCAGTGGTCGGCTGTATTTTAGCGCGCGCGCGTGCGCGCGTGCGTGCGTGCATGTGTGTGCGTGTGCGGATGTGGGTGAGACTGTGCATGAAACTGTGCATGTGGCTATGTCTGCGTGTGGGTTGGTTATGTGGGTTGGGTGGTTGTGTGGGTTGGGTGGTTGGGTGGAAGGGCATCTGGGATTGTTTTAATGACTGTAAAGCACTTTGTGTTACATTTTTGTATGAACAGTGTTTTATAAATGAAGTTGGACTGATTGAAAAAGTGGCCTAATAGGAAAAAAACAATAGGTTTCAAGTAAACTGCAGCACCCTGTAATCTTATGAGTATATAACGTTTGACTGGTCTATTTATCCACATTCAAATAATTGTGTTTTTTAAACACAACCTGCCCAGGGACGACAGATGTAAGTGAGCACATGCTATTACGTCATACAAGCATCTTTCCCATTACTTTATCTGGGTAAATATATTGGGTAATACATGTACAAAAAAAGCATAGCGAGCCATAGTGACATGACAACTGTCCATTTAACAGTCAATATATTGCTTTGAAAACTACAACTATGCCTACGAGCAAACCAAAACAATACTTATTGATGCAAAACATTTTCTGCATCTTTTACACAAATCCAATGGAGATGGCTATTGCCTTACACGTTCTGTCTACCACAGGAAAACTGCTCTGCCCACAGAAGTACAGAGGAACAATAGGGCAGAGACAAAGAGGAAATTGGAGGATTACTACAACCATGCAGGAGGTGGACAAAATTTAATAGGATCAGTGAATAAGAGCAGTAAAATACGAGGCGCCAGGGCACGAGTGGGCATGTGCACATTAGGAGAGGAGAAATTAAGTGAGGTGAGTGTGCTGCTCCTGGGACGAGGAGAGGAGAGGGAGGGGCCAGGGCTGAGGGTCCCCAATGGGTCCAATGTCTCCACTGCTCATTACTTCTTCAATCATACTCCATATTCCCAAGAGTGCACTTCTGTCAGTCATGCACGGTCCCAAATCTAATTTGAGGAGCTGTGGACCCAGCCTACACAGAGATATCACTAAAAGTTGGATGGAACTTTATAATTGGCAGAAATTAAACAAAATGCAAACTTAAAAGGCCGATTTTTACTACCTTCAGAAAGTGAAAAACAGAAGCAGTTTATTTAAACAGTGTGCAGGGGTCCAAAGTTATTCCTCACTTACTTTATGAATTCCAAACATCCTAAGTATTCACTGCGATTAGCTAGAAGTTTATAATTAGATGCAGTACACAGCTGACTTATTTTGACCTCAAGAACAGCTTACACAAAATATCTGTGCTGGGAGAAGACATTTTTGCTCAAATACATCGGGTACAGGCCCTTCAAGATGCTGAATACTAAAAAGCATTCACTGAAAAGTACTCTGACACTAGAATGTGATAAATGTTTTATCAGGAGAGACCCAGCAGCTTCTTAGAGTTTTTCACAGCTCTTTTGTTTACTTTTTTACATTGCTTTTGCTAATTTATCCATATGGGCATTTTTCACCAGTGTCAAAACTCATGGCTTATTTGTATGGTAACAATAGCCATTTTTTGAAGTTCCATTCCAAGCACTATACATTCAAGATGTAATACTTTGTTTTAAATTGTTAATTACTATGGCAACAGTCCTAATTTTTCATAATTCTGAAACCCATGGATAGCTATAATAGCATTATACAGGGCAATTCTAAGTTTAAGTTACTCATTTGAGGTCATACTGCCCAGCAACAAGATGTGATTAGGAGAAACAATTTATTCCCTGCATTTGAATACAGTAATTACCGCACCAATCATAGAAATTACAGTCATTGCATTTGCCATAAGGGCCAACACAATAATGGGAAGCCAAATTAGCACTAATTAGATCTGATATTTCAAGTCAAATGTGACACAGTAAAAAAACTATAAGGGATAAAGTTAGCAAGAATTAAGAGTATAATTGCTATATTAGTACGGTAGTTTAAAACATCACTAAGGTAACGCGAGGGTTAATCCAGTCATAAAGAATACTTGTTTCAAAGACAAAATAAACACTACATTTTAACTAAACTGGCTTGTCAGCTAAAATCTGATAACAATCTGATATTTTGTGTTTGGTTCAGGGTTGAGACTTTTTGTTGTTCTTGTAACTGTTTATGTGTTGTTGTTAATGTGACATCTTTTGTATGTAACATTTGTTATGCCGACAAGTTTATGTAATGATTCCATTGATCAGTTACTGGTCTGTTAGAAGACTGGCTCTGCTGAGTTGAGACTGCTGTTGTTTGGTCTTATTTTTGGCATGGGTTACGGTCTACAGTAGCCCTTATGTTCAGTAAATAAACAACAAGAAGTAATTTGGTGTATTTTGTTATACCAGAACGCTACATTGGTGTCAGAAGTGATGAGCCCAACCTCCTCGATAAAGTTTAAGCTAATCTCGACTCTGTTGAGCTACCAGTTGAAGACCGAAGATAAAACTGGGGAAGGACACTGACTTCTCTCCACACGATGAAATGGCCCCACCTTGTGCCACTAAAACCCAAGGTATGACGGAAAGGCTGATCAGGAAGCTTTTTATGTCCAGTTTGAACTCTTGGTCCAGGCTGCGAGATGGTCCATGGAAGAAAGAGCTCTCTTCCATGGCCTGAGACTGAGTCCTGAAGACAGATGTAACTACAGAGCTTTAGTCGGGGTTCGGGTCCTGCTCCATCTCCAGTGTGCTGCATTCAGAGCTGTGTAACTAGAGCTGTAGAGGTGGTGAACAGTTCAGGGCACTTGCAAATGACACTGAAGGCCTGCTTTATTGCACCTATGCCCACATGCCACCTGCTATACAGTCTGAGCTGGCCCGTGATCATACGGGACATGTCGCCATCTGATCATCATCTGTGTATACAGACACTCCTGTCTGCTGGAGCTGTGGACAGCCAGGAAACATGGCCTGAGACTGCTCCAGGGCTAAACCAGTGCAGAGAAATGAGCTGGGCACCACATAGACGGGACAATGCCAGGGACTCCCAGAGAGAAACAGAACATGTTGTGGGAAATGTGAGCTGTTCCACATTTGTGGATACAGACTTCTCAGCTACCTTGCTGAGGCCAGACGTGGTGGAAGGTATAGCTTCTATTGCTCTTACTTCTATACCGCTGCAAACTGACTGGTGAGTGAGCCAGCTAGACTACAGTGACTCTATGGGTGGAAAAAGACTGTCTGGCTGCCTGGTGTGGGTCACAGATCTGGAGCACTGTATACTGAGCCCTGAACTACATAACTGACATCAAACAAGGCACCTTAACCTTTTCAGACTATCACACCATCCAAATCCACAAACGCTAACCCTGCTTCACAAATGATGTTACTATGCAAAGGAGGAGTCCCAGGCAAACATGGAGCAACAGCGGGTGTGTAGCCTATCATGGACTAGTGGACATGACTACAGCTGAGTGGGCCCATCAACAGGAACAGATAAGCCTGGTAGTCACATGGATTACAAACCAACAACACCCCAACTGGACTGACATTGCTGCCCTCTCCAGAGCTACTAAGGGACTTTGGTCAATGTGGGAGGTCTTGCCCCTATGTGACGGGGGTGTTACAAAGAAGGTGGAAGGACCCAAGAACAGAGATGCTGAGATGGCAGATTGTAGTTCCACGGTCACTACAAGAGACTGCTCTCACTGCTTGCCATGGAGCTGTGGGCACAGGACATTTTGGGGTGACAAAGACACTCCTCCGTCTATGGCAAGGATTCTACTGGGGCCAACGGAGGCAGGTTGTGGAGGACTACTGCCACCACTGTGACCGATGCACATCTCACAAGGGGCCCGCAAACAGGTCCCATACCCTCCTCCAGCAGTTTCCGGCTGCCTGCCTCATGGAAAAGGTAGGGATCAATGTTCTTGGTCCTTTCCCTCTGATAGAGAAGGGTAACTGCTATGTCTTCACCGCAATGGTTGCCGATGTAACCATGTGACGGTTCCATTTATCAGTTACTGGTATGTTAGGAAACTGGCTCTGCTGAGTTGATACTGCTGTTGAAGATAACCTTTTAGGGATGGTCCAGATACGTATTTTTTGAGCTGACCAATGCCGATATTTGTTTTGCTACCGTGGTCAATATCAGGATTTTAAAATCCGTAGCAAGGCCAAAAAAAAGTTTATACCGTTTACAAATCCAAGTTATAGAGATTGCAAATCCACATTTCACTTTTGAAAAAAACAATAAAATGTTAATCTGGGATATAAAATTATTTGCTGCATGATTGTGTAAAACATACAGCCATATTTTTTAGGCTGCATTGCTCTTTTATCACCATTTTACCCGTTCAAACACAAATGCACTGTGTTATTGTGCATCAATAACACAGTTATTGAAAGACAAACTGGGATTGACCAATGAGCACAGAGACTGGCTTAGGAAAAATATTGGTGCCAAATATTAACTAAATATTAACTACGTCTTCAATATTGAACCAATACCGATATCTGGGAAACCCTTCCGATATCACTGATACCGATACTGGAAACGATTTATATCACCCGACCCTTTAGCGATTTTAAGTGAGACATTTCAATACTGTGCCGTTTAAACAGTGGTTTATATCTGTATAAAAGAAAGTAGGTTCTAAGTGAATTTCTTGCAAGGTTCTCAAGCTGAACAGACGGATCTGCCTGTCAGTTTATTAAGATGTCAAAAGAGTTGGGAGCCTGGAGCCTTTTTTCTGTGGGGAAAAAAAACGCGCATTAAGTTTTTCAAAGCAGTATTTTGAGCTAAAAGACACAAAGTAAGTGACTCTCAAAGAACTAATGAGCACATTTTAACTTGCAGTGAAGAAGGCAAACAAACTATGAAATATTTGCACTTTTAATCTTACTTGTGAAGTTCTCATTGCTGTTACATAAGGTTGTTGCAGTGAGCATTTCAGTACCAGAGCAGATTTTAAATGATGATGTATTATGATTAATGGCATTATTTTAATATTAATAGGAGACAAACACATAGCTGGAGAGAGGCCTGACCAAAGCAGCAGGGAAATATTCCTCATTACAACGTTCAGTTCCTATTAAATTCAAAATGCATGGTACATTATGCTAATTAACACATACTTCCTGAACATGTAGCAATATTGACCTTGCCCACAGCTTGTTAAAGGTAATACTGAGAAGATCTGGTATCATATTGACTGCGCATATCAGTCAAGTTAATATTTTGTCCTGGAGAGAAGACCGTCCATGTGGTCAGCAAGCAAATAGCAAGCAAAATCCAACAAGTATCTTAAAATAAATGGAACAGAGTAAGAATTCTCAGGGCAGTTAAAATCCAGTTCTAGCAATGTCAATATTATTCAGTTTACTGAGGATCTTTACCTAATTATAAAGTGCTTTTTTCATTTGGTATTTTGTGTTACATTTACTTACTTACTCGCTCAGAAAGTCTGATTTCTAAAAGTTGGTCACATACTAGAGGAGTGGTGATCTATTAGACAGCGGGAGAGAAAGTGAATAATGAAGTTCACAGTCATTTGGTTACGGTGTCAATCGTTAAGAATATTGTAAAATCATGATGTTCCTTTTCACAATAATTGTAACACTACAACTGGATATAATGCCATTCCTTGTTTTAGCCAATTCATAAAACCTGGCCGGCAAGATGAATTACTGCAGTAATTGTGAGTCCACAAAGTCTTAAGAATACATCTAGCCTGGCTCCCGCTGATCCGATTGGGCCACCAGTGGTGCAAACCATTCACAAGGTAGCATTGTGCTGTAAGCGGAAACCAAAAGTGAAGCTCCCAAACGTTCCAAAACAAACATGGCGACACCAACAGACATACTTTTTGTTTTTTAAAAACATGCAGCGGGAAGCATTTTCCCTAAACTGGATTTAACGAAAGTTTCTCGACTTGTTCTGTTGTTATGATGCTTCAAATATTCGTTATGATGTTCCATCTTTTCCCGATCACTTTCAGCAAGAGCCGTTCCAGATTGATAAATGTACAGAACTCAATACAAAGTGTTACACTATCAATCTGGCGTTAGCCAGGTAATAATTGATATTTATCTTTATTTATACAGGGAGAGCCCAATGAGAGTACCTGACTCTATTTTCATGAGTGTCCTGAGTGTCCTAAAATACAGTACAATACAAACAGAAAACAAACAAAACAAATAACTACATAGGTGCAAGTGTGATTATAAATGTTTATCACCACATTCTTAAAATGTGTTAGTGGCACCAATGTATCCAATATTGCATGTCCTTGAAATGTATTCCATTTTTGGGAAGTAAAATAACTGAAAACTTTTTTTCCCATTCTACTGCAAATAGTTTTTAGACATAGACAATCATAAGATCTTGTATTAAAAGTTAAAATATAGTAAAAAGTAGCGGGCTGAAATTGAGCCTTGGGACACTCCTTTGCTTAAAGTTAAAAAAAAATTGATTTAAACCCATTGGCTGCTACTGCCTGAGTTCTGTTTGAAAGATCATTTTGGAACCAATTACATAACACATTTTAGTTAATATCAGTCTAAATTTACTTACACTTGTTTCTTCTGAGTTGCCAGACAAAAGACCCAGGAGGAGGGAGGCCCTTTGGTTTTGTTCTATTCTGGTTAAGCTGACCCCACTTGGGCCCTGTTTTTGAGCCTTGTTAAGTTACATTTTTGATTTTGTAAAACTGAAACTTATTTTTACACTTTTCTGTTTGGTCCATTACACGCCTCAAGAGCAGTTTATGATCAACTGAATCAAAAGCTTTAGTTAAATCAATAAACAGAGCTACACAATCTTGTTTGTCGTCAAGGGCTGTGAAAATGTCATTTAAAACTTTTGTGGTTGCAGTGACAGTACTATGCCCTTTTCTGAAACCCGACTGATAAGACTTCAAAATAGAGCATTTATTTGAATCAATTGTAACTTGATTTGCAACTAACTTTTTAAAACTTTTGCAAGACAAGGTAATTTAGATATTGGCCGGAAATTATTTACATTTTTAGTTGCCCCACCTTTATGTAAAGGCAAAACATGCTGTTTTCCATTATTCTGATATAACTGCCATTTGAATTGATAAATTAAAAATATGTAATAGATATTGAATAACATATGGGACAGCTAGTAATAAAAGTTTTGGATGGTAATCAGATCCCGTGGACTTCTTTAGCTCTATGGAGCGGAGGGCATTAAAGACCTCCATGTAAGTGAAAGGTCTTAAAGAGAAAGAGAGGTTCAGATTCAACATAATCAAGATCAGAATGATCATCATTATTATCCAAATGTCATATGCAGAGATAAAATGCCAATTAAAAGCATCACATATTTCCTTTTTAGAATTTACAATAGCTGAATCTAATAAAATATCAGTTGGTAATGTATGAATACTAGGTTCTGAGAGGGATCTTGTGGTCCTCCAGAACTTTGCCGGATTTCTGTGACTATCAGCGCAGACATGAAGTAAGAAGATGATAAAGATCTATTTCTTGTTTTATGAAAAATGCCCAATACAAATCTGATCTACAGTTACAGTTTTTCATTCTAATATTTTCTTTTAGGTGCACGTTGGTCTGCAATTTCATTAAATGTATTAATTACAAAAATGAAGACCATAGCAGGGTCAGGGAATGCTGATGTTAACCCTATATCACTGTAACGGTACAGGTCAGAGATGAAGGCTTGCTCATTCAAATGTTTATATGATCTTCTCACCTTTGCACACGGAAGTGTCTTTTTAACTTTTGTATTTCGAATAAACCCAATTGGACAGTGGTCACTAAAATTCAATGGAAAAACCATTTGAAAACATTATTATGGCCACCGATAATATTAAGGTGGTCATATTCTTGATTCTATGTTTTCGATGTAACTTTTGCCAAATGTTTAACTCGTGATCAGAGCATTGCAGGGACAGACTGTGAGATGATGTCACCCTGAAATGATCCTGGAGCGACTTCAACAGTGAATAATCCAACAACTGTTCTGACTTTGTGACAGGAGCCAGACTTGTACTGCAACATGAGGCCACTTTGTGAGTCTGCTGCACGAGTCACATTCAAATCATTTGGAGAAGCTCGGACACACATGATGACTTTACACACCATCAAGTCATTCAGAGTGTTTATAGACGTTTGACTGGTCCATTTGGATGAAGAGAACATTATGGTAAGAACTGATACACTTAGGCTTGTCACAATAAATACTATATTGACTTCAGTACATCACAGATGGAACAATACTTTTTGGGGGTCAATATTTATCATGGTACTTTTTCCTTGTACTAGTGGGAACATGTTGGTTATTTTCTTTTATTTTTTTTATGGTGAGATTTGAGCTGTAGAAGGTTGAATTATGAACTTCTACAACTCATTATAGATACAAACTAAGTGTTGCATTCTGTTATTTTTTTATTTATTGCAGTTTGTGTTATAACAATATTGTACATTAAGAATACTTTTTTGGGGATAATTCTGCTTTATGGATTGGTTTCAATATTATCGATTATTGTCTGTATTTACGTCAATAATATATCACACTATATTGCACAATTTGTTATCGTGACAGGCCTAGATACACTCTCCACCTCTCTAATTAACATAGGATAACATAGGTCGTCATACGCTACTACTATATCTTTCCTTTTTGTTGTCTTTCAGCATACATAAAAATGTTGGACATGAAATATTAGCAGGCAAGGAACTTATTTACATTTGGGAAAGATTCAGCAGTATTTGTCAAAAAACTTTTTTTTTAAGTAAAAACTAATATTTATCAGAGCTCCAGATTAACAATTTGAGTTGGGTGCACCGGTGCACCTAAGATTTTCATTTGGGTGCATCAGAACATAATTTGGTGAATATTTAAGACATTATAATATATTGTCCTTAAATTGCCTCTACCTAAATTGCCTATGTCTTTTCTTTAAGTAACAAAATAAGTAAGTAGTCTATTTGAGTTATATTAATAATAATAAAAAAAACAAAAAACAATTAAATAAATATTGGCTTCAAAAACTAGTCAGAGTGAGAGGTCTGTGCTTTAAAGGATCTTTACAGTTTACTATAGTAAGTGCAAAGTGAGACCTCTTCCTTTCAGTATCAATAATTGATCTTTGACGTCTTTTGCCATCTAGTTTTATTTTCTTTTTCAATTCGTACTCGCCTTGTCTAAGTAATTAAACAGTGTGGAGGATCTAAAAGTTTGATGCTGATTTTTAAAAGGTAAATACAGTGTCTCATTCACAAATGCATGAAAAAGTCAAACTTCCTGCGGTGCATATTAAGATCCGTGCACCAGAGCGTGACCTAAGGGCATTGGCTTCAACAGCTTGGACTTTAGTGGTCTGTGCAGAGGTGAGGGCAGAGCCCTTTTTTCATTTAAGAGTGTTCTATATTATTTAATCCACATTTATAATGAGGTTCTCTCCTCATTATAAATGTGGATTAAATAAAGAAGTAATGTGATAAGGAACAGGATCTGCTTTCCCTTAGTAAAAGATCAGTTTATATAGTACTGCAGTAACTGATTTCGAGCATAAGTTACATAGTGGTTGGGAACTGACATTTTTTAAGCCTAACATCTTGCAGGCTAAAGTGTCAAAGGTACGATATTATGTCATTTCTCTTTCACAAGACAGTTACCAAACACCAGTAGATGTGGGGAGGTTTTCTGAGGTAACGCTGTTGCGCTCTTAAATCTACAAAGGTTTCTGCAGCAGAGGCATACGGTACTGTTATGTAACCACCTCTGTAGATCTCATCAAGAAACTAAAGGCGGAGATAGGAGGGTGTCAACACTTTAACATGGAATATATAGTGTTGTGTGCAAGTGCTGTGTGGGTCTTAATGAGCAAATGCAAAATAGTATTAGTGAAAAAGGCTACACATAGTAATCATAGAATACACCATTGGTGCATGTGAGTGTCAAGGTTAGCGTGGCTAAATAAAGAATGATTCGAACCTTGAATGCTGATTTTCGAATATAACCAATTGATGATATTTCTGCACCACGAATGTATTGGGAGGGAGATTCGAGGTCAGCTGCATACTTGAACACACTAGCTGATTGGGATTTCATGTCTATGGTGTGAGAAAGTGGATTGTTATGCATACAGAAAACCCAGTGGCAGGGTTAGTATGTGCACCTTTCAGTAGCAATATTGAATAGAAGAGATGTCTGCTTTGTATTCCTCTAAAAGTCAATGCCAAGGCCTCCTGAATAAGAGGAGGTTGGTAAGGGGAAAAAATATCTATATTTATATAATACATAAGCAAATGATTCAAGATGTTCAAGATGATTCAAGATGATTTTTTACTTTGATGTTTCTTATTGTCTTTGAGTGGTTTAAGGGTTATGGGAAACATACTTTAGTACCAATAATGCACACAATAGTTCAGGACGCCATCTTCAGTGCCTTGCCAATGTAAAGTAATCTCAATAAATGTGACAAGAGAATTGTGGCCCCTTTGATTTAGCATATACATAATGAAGGCTGTGTTCTCATCATTTCACTAGTCATCAGATGGAATATAGGAACAAGAGTTGTGCGTGTAAGTAGAAGAAGAAATTGGCCAAAGGATTCAAGCTGGTTTTACATTATCACAAGTAACCGCCACCATAATAAATTGAGTTCACTTTCTACACATTCTAGAATATGATGCCAAAATATACTTTCAGGTGGAGGGCAGGGGCTTTCACAAAATGAACAATTCCCAGTTTTTGAAAGAAATATCCAATAAAAAGCCACAGATGTTGAACTGTATCATTACTTCAACAAACTTGCCACATTAATCTTACGTCCTATTGTCCTATCCTATTGTCCTTTCAGCAGTAATTCAGTAATGCCGCCGCATTTTGAAACTATTGTCAAAAATAATTTCACTTTAGTTTGTGCTGACAGAAGATACTGAACATTGTGTTTTTGTTTCATGTGGATAGGCCCAGTAATTTAATCTAGATAATTTTGTTAAGGCCTGCAAGTTGACGAGTTGTGATTTTTGGCAAGAACAAATTTGATTTATATGATGAACAAAGAGAAAACATCTGCTAGTTATATTAGAAGCTGTCATGTGAAACCAACCAATAGACAGACCAATCAAAATATCTAAACAGTGCATAAGGCCATCAAGACTAGAAGCTCCCATTGCAGTAACCCTCCTCTGTCCTCTGTGTCTGTCCTTCTGACACTGTCCCTGTCCCTTTAAATCCACGGTCCATTCCTCCTGCCTCCTCTCCTCACCTCATCATCCCGGCCCATCCGTCTCCGCAGCAGGGAAATCCCTTGAAGATGGCGCTCCATCAGTAATGATTTTCTGCTCAGCTGCGCAATGAAAGGTACACATGCCTCCCTCTCCCCAGCCGCTTCCTTCTTCCCTTCTGTAAACCCCATCATACAGCCCTCAATGCATCTTATTAAAGTTTTAGAGCTGAGCAGAGCCTGTGCACAAGCCGATCTGTATGTGTCTCGCACCACACCAGAGTGGACAATTTTTTTTCTCATTGCTTTTACCCTGGGGCTGCGTGAAATTAAGAAGAAACCAGTGTTGCAATGTCTGTATTTAGAAAATAATAGGGGTACAACAGGGACAGTTGAGGAAAACTGTGCTTTTGCATTGCTGTCTAAATGCAAGACGAGGGAAGAGGAGAGATACACCAAAGAACATATGCTTGTTGTGGTAAAAGAATTGGTTAGAGGTAAGGCTGAACGATTTGAGAAAAATATCTAAATGCAATTTTTCTGACAAGTATTATGATTGCGAGTAGATTTGCGATTTATGTCTTAATAATAAGATTGCACTGTTTTTACCCTGGACCTGAGTACAGAGTTTTGTCTTGTGTGTGTTTTTATACCAAAATGACAAATGCATTCTGATTGGGATTCTGATTTTGTTCTAAGTTCCCATTTTAAACACATTCAGAAGAATTGACAAACTGAAAGATGTATAGATATAAACTATAGGATTAGTGTTTTTTATGCAGAGGATATTTTGTTGTTTGTGGATGAAATTATGGTTATTAAGTTATTGTAGCCTTTGCCATTTCTCAGTTGCATTCAAATTGTGATTAATCTCGCACCTAGTCTAAATGCAGGAAGAAGGACAGAAAGCACAGCTGCCATGTTTTTGTGGGAAAAGAATTGGTGGGAGAGGTCCTCCATTGTTCTCAATCAGATTGTTATTCTGTGCCAAAACCTGCCAAGGACTGAAAACCCTATTCGTGGAGTTAATGATGATCCTGTATCCCCCTGCTCTGCCTACACCGGTCCTTCTGCTAAAAGTCACCTCCGGCTTCACTGCACGCACAGCAACACATCGAGAATAATGAGAAGAGTGGAGCCGCAACCATGGAAAGCAAAAAAGCATTTAATTAAGATTGATTGTTGCCAAGTGGGTATTTCGGGTATTTAAAATCAGTTAAATTTTTTGCTTCAGTATTTCAAAAGATGTTATATTGAGCCAATATAGCAGAGCATGTGTTTACATTTGGCGTAAACCAGCAATCAACTTTGAATGGTTAGAAGTGGACAAAAATGAATAGCTCGATATTTTTTTTTTAGAATAGATATTTTGCCAACAGAAATATGCTTAAATGTATTAGCTGAGGTCTAAGTATCAGACAAATGTGAAAGAATGCAGAACTATCATTTTATACTATGGGTTTGTACCATTTTTATATATTTTTTTATTTTATTTTCAGTTGCATACAGTTAAATTGAGAATGGGGGTCGAATATGGAGGTTATGAGATGACTAATGATGATTTTGAGTGATAGTGGCAGCAAGTACAAATGTCACACGGATCGCAACAAAACATACACAAAACAAAACAATCTAATTAAACACAACCTTACGCCACACTGAAAGTAATTTCACTATGTTTATTCTGCCTTAATAACTCCACTATAATTGCTGCTGGTGCATGCAAAAAGGGTCAAGCACAATACCCTGAAGCGTAGCATTTATTTTTGGATTTAGGAGGCTGGGGTATTAGGAAATCATTGGTTCAATATTGTCCGGTGGGCTCATAGCTTCCAGTCCAGTCTGAAATGGGCTGTTGAGGAAGCATATCAATATTAATGGCATAACTCAGAGACCTCATTATGCTGAAGGTCAGAGCAGAGCCAGGATTTAGAGTCGCAGGAAGATAAACGCAATTCGGCCATTTTTACGACAGAAAAGAAACATTTGACTGCTGTCCGGCCTGTCCTGACGGGAAGTTGTCAATGTAACTTACATGGTTTTCTAAGCTCAAACTTACCATACATTTATAGATGGGAATAAGCTGAATGTTACTCTGACCTCAAACCAAACACATCGCATTACGTAATCATTTATGACAAGGGGAAGTAGGAATAGTAAATGAGGAGGCATTCACCTCGATAAAATATACATTTGATATGATAGAACATGATTTGAAACTTTAAAGTAACACTACATGACCTGTGATGTTTGACGGTAATGCGTTGCTGCTGAAGAAAAATTTGGATAAGTATAACCTTTGCCAGTTATCGATTGACTAAATTAGAGGCATGCAAATATTGAACACCAAGGCCTGGCCAAATAACCTCCTTAGGCCAAATAAGAGTCAGGTTTATAGAGATGCAAGCTTGCAAGCTCAAAATAAGGACGCATGTTTTTTTTTTTTGCAGTGCAATAAAAATACATACAAAAAAAACCAACATAATTTTAGCAATTTTTTTGGCTAAAATGTCACATACTATTTTTACTAAACTAAAAAGTTAACTAAAGTGAAGACTATCAAACACTGATAAAAGTTTGTGAAACTACAGTGATGCACAGCAAGTCAGAGATTACCTTTTGTTCATTATTCCTCATTGTTAACACATCACAATCTTTGTTTTGGTGTGGTATTGGCAACAGGGAGCACGCTGCCTTTGTTAGTCACCAACAACAATTTAAGCAAGACAAAGAATGAATAAAGAAACTTGTCTACAAAGGGTCTATGAGGGTCTGGCTAGGCTTGACAAAACTTTAGAGAAGTGCTTATTCATAAATGCCACAGTCTGTAACAAAGTAAAAGTGCATAATCGTGCAAATTCTTAAAGTTGCACTATGTAACTTTTATGGGTCTGCCACTTGCTTGTATCCACGGAGATGTTATTGATTTTCTTGGAATGTTCCACAGTATAGCATTAAAATCATTTCCAAAGAGACAAGCAGTTTGCGCAACACCAGGCCAAGTTACAGTTCAGATCTGTGGAGAGGCTCCGCACACAGTAAGAATTCACGCTTTCCGAGGTATTTATTTTAAGCAATTAAAGCACTGAAGCATGTGAAACAGTCCAGGCAAAGCAATATTATCTCAAACAAGCAGGTCCTCCACAGAAAAGTTACATAGTGAAGCTTTAGGAATTTTACACAACCTACAACAACACTTTAGTGCAGTCTTCATGCCTCACTACCACAAGGCTCACTAATTATTTCTTTGCTTATTATTAGCTTAAAGAAGAACTAGCCGGTAGTTGGCTTACAGTGGAGGAAGTGGCGAAACATGCTAGCGTTAAACATGAATGACGTACCTCCTTTAGAGAGAGGTTTGAAGCTGGTGGAGGGGACATGATGTAACCCCCTTTGGCTACCAGTGCAAGCCCCAGCCCCCCACACAGCTGACAGCCTGATGCAAGATAAGCCTCTCTCTGCTCCCCATCAAAACAAAGGACGACTTCTTAAGTTGTGTTTTGTTTCTATGAGAATACAGTATCTCTCATATCCATTATTTGTTCCACAATATTTCTTCTTTTTGTCTCACAGTGGGATTTTTATTCTAATCTACACACAATGGAGCACATCTTGTCCTTGTAGATTTTACTTAGATTATCAATAAAAGAACAAAAATGATGAATACGGTTGGGAAAATATAATTTAAAATTCAGGCAGTATACCAACATAATATTGAAGGCGCTGTACTTGATTTTTACTGTCCTTATTATTCACTGCAATGAGTTTACAAGTGCTTTTCACAATTTTCAGAGCTCAGAGCAGAGGTTTGTGGAGCAGAAAAGGTGCGTTAACTTTCCATGGCCATTAGGTAATAACTATAAACTGTATAAAGAAGTGGACTAAGGGAGTGTGATGTCACCCATAGCATTCAGCTCTAGTCAAAAGAAGCTCACTGAGGCTAGCAGTTATAGGAGCGAATGTGGAGCAGAGTTGCACATTTGGAATTCCGACCACAAGTATCATAGCAACCAAAGAGCCAATCCGGAGCAAGGCTGTGCCCACTCCCTGCTGGTTTAGCAGGGAGTGGGCACTTAGCAATACTGTCAATCAAACCTGTTGCTAATTCTAGAGTGAGCGACCTCGGGGAAAGATATGTTCATATCTTGACTGATGTACAAAATAACAAAATAAACACACCAGGGTCATGTAGAGCAGGTCAATGCGAACAGTTTAAGACTAAAAGCCTGCCGAGCCTGACAGCAGCAGTTACAGAGGGAGGCGTGACAATTTTTCAGTGTAAAGTGATTTGGAGCCAGAGTCGATGGAGTTAAGTCCCATGATCACTTGCACGTGATCACTATTTGGAATGTGGTGGGTGGCTAGTGTGTTAGCTATGTCCATTTACATATATGTTCTATGGTAATAACACAACATACTATCATTTCTATTTTATTATAGTATATTGAATGTATACCATGAACTGTGAGACCAGCTGTTTTTCTGTACCTATTACTTTGTTTGGCCTTTTGTGGTGGCGATGGGTAGGGAGGGTGTTGAAATACAACTGTGTGTGTTATTCAAACTATCATAACTGCTTTTGTATTCTCTGTTAAAATAATAATAAAGCTCAATATACAGAGTGGAACAAAAATGAATTACGTGCCCCTTGCTGCAAATTGACACAAAAAATAGTACTCTATATTTAAATAAGCAAAACTAAAGTGCTACTACTTAGAAAGTCATAACAAATGTAAAAGAGTGTGGAATGTTTCTCACCATCCCTGGAGTAGGCGTTGTTCAAACCTACACCTCCTACATATTTAACAGCAGTGAGCAGTGTTTTTGCTATGGCACCTCTTGTAGGAGCAACACAGATTTGTTTATGAACTGTTAATATAAATGAGTGTATCTAGTGTCCCTGTATGACTTTTGATTTATATTAGAAATAATTTATATTTGAAAAGAATTACCTTTCATAAGTGTATTGATTACTAAGTAGGTATTTTGAGCTAGATTAAGATTATTTTCTGCAAGTACTGATATCAGTTTGTATACAAGGCAGCCATAGCCACTAACAGTTACCATAGTAGGTCATGTACAGGTCATGTGATATGTATTGGGTGTATTAAATGACCAAAGACTGTATGTCAAGATTGTTAAATGATCAATTAAAGTACAATATCTGAGGTGTCAACAGTGCAGAGAGTCATCCTTACCAGCGGAGGGCGATCTTGATGGGCGTGGTGAGGCAGGAGGTGAAGAGGTCAGCAGGGAGGTCAGGATTCATAGGTAGCAGCTCGCTGGCTTCACACGCCGCCAGCTGGATACAGTTCTTCATGGAGGGAGGGAGGGGCATCTGGGCCAAAGGGTGACTGGGGTTTATGGCTGCAACCTGGCCAGGAAAAAAATATATACATTTTGTTTTAAAATTGTGTGTGTGTGTGTGTGTG
>KN481261.1:0-18851 GCA_000787095.1 Periophthalmodon schlosseri
GGGGGGAGTTCAGGGGGAGTGGGGGGAGTTCAGGGGGAGTGGGGCTGAGGCCAAAATGAATGAAGTGTGAGACAGATAGGGATCTGGACAATTATTTTCTTTATCAACATTTGCAGAATGTGTTGGCAGATTTGGTAAGTTGTGACTCAGTATATTCCCACTATGCACTGAGCATAGTAGCACCTGGCAACCTCACTGTTAGCGTCACTACTGTTAGCGTCACTACTGTTAGCGTCACTACTGTTAGCATCACTACTGTTAGCGTCACTACTTCCTGTTCAATTATATCTCTGTGGGTTTGACAATTCACGCTACAATGAATAAATATTTAAAGATAAGGCAGTGGACATGTTAAAAACAACACAAATAAAATGAATACTTCACTGGGGGACACTTTTAGACTGTGTTTAGAAACAGAGCATTGTATCTCAATGCTAACGCTAATGCTAATTTTGAGGCATAATAAATATAAAAAAAAAACAACGGGTTGTTTATTTTATGTTTTAATAAAAGTGACTGTTAGCTTTGAGACGCAGTGAGCTATCGTGCTGCTCAGTACAGAGCCTATTAAAGCTGAAAGTAATTAAGACTAGGACTATTCTAATTAATAATTAAGTAATTAAAACTAAGAGTGTTCATTTCATTAAAACTTTCAATTGATTCAGTTGTTCCTGTTGAACAAAATTTAGCACAAATCTGTACCAAAATCACTAAATTTGAAGCCTTATAAGACTTCAAAATATGCGCAAAATACTTTTTACTCTTTAAATACTTTTATTTTGGTAGATTTTTCCATGTGATACTTTTACATTTACTTGAGAATTTCTTTTTTTTTTTTTTGCTCCGGAATCTGTACTTTTACTCAAGTAACAAAACTGAGTACTTCTTCCACCACAGGAAATTATGTTTTACCAAAATAGCTTCAAAAGTGGTGGCCTCACTCAGTCACAAAGACACTGTTGTTGTCAGTTGAAATGACTTTAAATTCCAAACAGCAAGTTTGTGGACCCAAAGAAATGATGTTAAAATGAATGTGTGGATTTTAAGTTCTTTTGAGTTATACAGGAACCCCAATGTGAAATATGTATAAAATTCTAGATTGTCATGAACCTGTTGTGAATGAGTATGTTGTCTGCTCATTTCAACACCCTCTTATAGGTGAAGCAGGCACGAGCTTGCACTTACCCAGACAAAGGGAAGAATTTTCTTATTTTTCATCTCGCCCTTTAACCGCGTCTGCCTGACTGAACCTCCTGCCGTCACTCACAAATCATTTACAACTTAAGTCCGCTCAAAGGGGTCACAGGTTCCTGCACTTTCTCACACGCTTATGATTATGATAGATGGATGCATTTGGGAGGGCATCTGATTTAGAGTTTATATTGGCAAAGGAATCAAGCAATCAACATTTTTTCTCATGCATTTGACAAGTAAATGATATAGATGAAATCATAACATCATAGCACATTTGGAGACGACAGTAGCTCAGATGGTAGAGCATTGGTCCATTGATCCGAAGTTTGGTGGTTTGGATCCCGCTCTCGACCTAAAAAACATCAAGTGTCGTTGTGTCCTTGGGCAAGACACTAAACCCACCTCGCCCCCATTGTCTGCGTACACTGGTGTGTGAATGTGTGTGTGAATGGGTGAGTGGTTACTTGATGTGAAGTGCTTTTTTTCACACGCTAGAGGCTTTACATTGAAGTTGAACATCTTGCCCAAGGACACAACAACAGGATGCACCGGTCAGGGCTGGTGATAGAACCACCAACCTATGTCATGAGAACCACTCGTATTAATACAATAATGTAATATTATTCAGGACGTTTTATAATCATTTGTTTTATGTTAAATTTAAACTAAGAGTTGTTTTTCACTGCGATGTCCAGCTTCTGTTTCCATATAAACTGTAAAACCTTTAATAGAACCCACATGATTTTAGCTGGTCCTCAGGCCAGAAGATCACAACGTCATACACAGACACTGCCAAATGTGTTTTTCCCAGAATTCTTCCAACTTAACAATAGTGAAACACAGTCAGTTTGTGGCCCTCGTCTTGTGTGCATGTCAACCTAAAACCAGTAACTTCCTATGGGGTCAAAGGGCAGCGATAATGACTTCCAGAGTGGCGTCGGGGAAGCCCAGGGTCAAGTTCACATCTGGGATTATCGGGGTCAGTGAGGTGCTGCGTTTTATAGAGGTCATCTGGATGATAAAGCAGAGAATGCTACTGGTGTGGTTTTTGGTCGACCCTCACAGCGGCATGACATCTGGTTTATTATTGGAATTAGGACGGGGCGATATTAAAATGTATCACAATTTTTTTCCTCGCTTTGGTCGATTATAATTTTCAACACAATGTTATTTTGTCTTAATAAAATGGCTTCATTAGCACTGTCCTAATTGGAATCTATTTTGTGTCTTATGTCTTTCAAAATCCGAATACATTCTTTAATAATTAAGAGATTTTATCCCAGCTCCAACCACTGTACTGTTGTTGTATCCTTGGGCAAGACACTTTATATTTCATATCATATTTTAGTGTTAAGATTATTATTTTTGCTGTTCCTTTTTCGACATTTGAACTATAATATGAATATTAATGGTACTTGTAAAACAGCTCACACAAATGTCCTAAACAGAAACACACAAATGTCCTAAACACAATTTGAGTGATCCAAAACAAAATGTAATCTCAGCAAAATGCAGTTTTACATTCAAAAGTGATCGATCATCTCCCAAAAGCACGTTTTATCATCAAAACTCTCAGACTGTACTCATGTGTTTTAATGTACCGTATTTTTCAGAGTATAAGTCTCACCAGCCAAAAAATGCATAATAATGAAGAAAAAAAACACATACTTCACATATAAATCGCATCAGAGTATAAGTCGCACCCCCGGCCAAACTATGAAAAAAGTGTGACTTATAGTTCAGAAAATACGGTACTGTTTCGTTCTTTTGACAGAGCAGCTCAGAGGTTTTAGTCCTGCTCTCAGGGACCACAGAGAATCACTGGTTTGGTGCAGTCTCACGCGGGGGTTCATGCTTTATACTTTTTTACTTTAATACTAATTTGGGGTTGGAAAAGCTTTGTCTTTGACTAAAATCTGTCATATTATGTGAAAAAAAAAATTTAAACAAATGTACACATTACCAATTGCAAACTAGCTTTTGCTGTATGTGTCCAAGGACAGGTTATTTATGCTGAAGACAACTGAAAGATGTTGAAATAGCAAATACATCAAAAACACACTTTTGAAAAATGTAATGTGCTCATCTCCACATGTCACTGTATATTAAATACACTATATGTAGTACGTCTCCTACAGTCTGTGCTCTCGCCTCAAACCTTTCTCCCTGTTTGATTCATGTGTGACATTAGTTGTTTTGGGTGCTCACATATTGTAGTTTTTTGCTGCTCTGTTTAAGTTTCTATATTGAAAGTGACAGAGTTTAGGCCAAACTCCTTAACCATGTGAGAACAGACCTGTAGTATTGAAAAAACAGGTGAATTCAAAGATCATGTGTGTTTCTGAACGAGAGCTGTGTCATGTGTTCTGAGAAAAGAGCCGGAAACTGTGTGAGCTGATGACAAATGTTCCAAATGATTTGACCTGTGCCTCTGTTCAGATACAGGTTTGAATCAAATGATCAAACTAAACCAAGTTTCAAAAATTGTGCTGAAACAATAGAAAAAACCCCAAAAACTATCACTGCTGTGTCTTTGTGTTAGTAATAAAATGTACATTGAGAAACATCTGACCAACCCCCAAAATGTGATCGTTATCTTATTATCTGATTTTTGAAGTTACCAGACTGTTGAACCGTCAAATAAACAGTTCCATCTGATGTGAGTAATCTTTTTTCTTTCTAACTGTTCACACCGCTGCAGGTTTTTTGACAAGGAAAATGATGCAAAACAGAGCAAATGAATGTGGGAAAGATATAATGAAAGCAAAAAAAAAAGACTGAAAAAGTTATTTTAAAATTCACTGAACTGTGTCTTCCAAATAAATACTAAAAGTCCACATGTCACCAGGTGTTTTTGATGATCACATTTCTGTTCGCACGCAAACACACACCAAAAATCCCATCGAAATACGTTATCTGATCTACTGTTCATGTAATGTGAGAAGGATAATTGTGCTCTGTTCTTCGTGCAGGTGGTATCAGCTACCTCCATCGTGACTCTTAAACTTGGAAGTGTTTTGAGATAAAGTTGGCACTGCAGGAGCCAAGTAATAATGTAGTTCTCTTTTTTTTTTTTTTTTTTTCATTATTAAGACAATAAAAATCAGGTACAGATAATAAAAATTGTTTTCTTTTTTTTTTTTTTTTTTTTTTACATGTAGACTTTTCCTCTGCTCCTCTCTTCTCCGCTCTATCCATCTCTGTCACTGTGTGTTTGCCTTTGATCTTTGCTGACTCAGGGTCTGTCTCCTTTTGGGTGAGATAAAAAATGACCCGCTCTCCAGTCTCTAACTTTCCCTCTTCTTTCAATTTCCAGGAATGCGTCAGAGCGGCACAAAGGAACAAAAGATCGGTAAGAGGAGGAGAGGAAGAGATGAGGAGGAGGAGGAGGAGGAGGAGGGGAGCAGGGGAGCAGAGGTGGGGAGCATAACAAAAAGTAAGAGTACTGTTACTTCAAAATAACGTTACTCAAATAGAAGTATGTCTGTGTAATACCTCAGTCGTCCAAGTATGGTTCCATCACATTGGATTCAATTTTGTTCAATAAAATAATCAAGTAAGAATAAAAAACTATTTAGGTAAACGACTACTCAAGTGTATGTAACTGTCTGGACGAAACATCAGATTTGTAATTTCAAGTTAATGTAATTAAGGACAAAAGTTTCAATAATACTCGAAATCTGGTATTTTCAAAGGATAGCGCCAAAAATGAGAAACTAGATCATATTTGAAGGAGCAGTGCAAGAAACACAAATGTTGCAAACTTTTAATATCATCAGCATAAACTTTTTATCACTTGTAGACTTACTCACAGTGGGAAGAGGGACCGAAACTCTGAAATGTACAATTTCTTCAAAAATGTAACTTACTACCACTCTCCTGTGGATGGGAGAAAGTGGTGGAGGTAAGAGTTGTGGAGAAGGATTGAGCAGAGAGAGGGAGAGCTCCATCGGAGAAGCGTACGCTCCACTGCCCCTCAATGAGCAGAGGTGCTTTGTCATCTCGTGCTGACACTTGTATCCAGCACATGGGAGCTCTGTATCAGCCCCTCTCTGTGGCACATACCCCCGAGCCCAGAGGACCTCCTTTGATGCATTCGTTGTGATGCCAGCCTCGTATGCTAATATCCTATTGGTCTGTGATGAGGCCCAAGATAAATTTCTCCTGCAAAGACAGCTCTCCATTGTGGTCATTGTGATTGCATCAGTCACGTTTAAGCTGGGAGCATGATCAATCCCTTCTTTTAGAGCAGACTGTGTCCACAGACCACCGGGGCAACAGCAGACAAACGGCCCCGCTCCAAACACTAGAGGCAAATACCACCTCCAGCTTCTCCACGTCTGAGTCCTGAGTAAGCACCAAGTAAATCATTGCAAAGGCTCTTCTGCTCAGGACTGACACAACACTTCAGTATGATCCAGTCCCATCAAACATACAAAAATCAGTCACAAATGTTACACTTAAACTGAGACAAAAATGACTTAATTGCATAGTAAAAGCAATCTCAAAACATCAGTAATAACAAACAGAAAAACAAACATTAAAAGATTTCATGAGTTCACATCTACAGAATAAAAGTTTAAGTTCTCTGTCATCCCGTCTCTTCTCTTATGGGGACCAAAGTATCCAACAAATAGCCACAGCACGTTTTAAGGAAACCAAACTGGAATAAAGTTTTCTTCCTTCTTTTCGTGCGTCAGAATGTGACTGACAAACAGCTGACACGGGGAAATGCTCGGAGGCTGCAGTGAAATTACAGCCCTGGGTCTAATGGCCCCGCTCCTTTGTTCGGATCAAGGAGAACTTGTTCGGACATGTAGCGCCTGTGACACGGTCTGAAGCCAACAATACAGCGGTGTGTCGATAAGAGAACAACTGCCGCCATTGTCACATCAAACAGCGATGTGATAAGAAACTTGTATTTGGAACAGTGCCTGTGCGTAAAGACGCGCGCACCGCTACCAAATGTCAGACAGAGGCTGCAGTGCACCTCCATCACCTCCGGAGGAGAGGTAAATCTGACTCATCCTACTTTATCTGTTGCACACGTTGGCGATGCCCCTTTCTCCCTTTCTTCTTGTCACCCGGGTTACCTCGCGCTAATTCGCCGTGGAGTGTAGCGGATGGAATCATCCATCAAGAGTCAATAGTTAACGTCGGCTTTGTCTCGGTGCCATCAATCACAGTGACGTGCGCGTGCACATACACACACATGGGCGCGCGCGTGCGTGTTGCTCACAGGGCTCTACCTCCGACCCCGCGGGCCCCTGACCCTGCCCCGCTGCCCTGTCTGATGGCTCTCCTCCCTTCGACCCTTTCTTCCGTCCGAGCAGCGGGGGGCTCAAGAGACCTGCGCCAGTCTCACCTCTGGTTTAATCTCCGCGTTACCTCCCTCATGGGCCCGGGCTTCTTTTCCTCTGACGCAGGCCCCGTTAAATGGATAGCCCACCGGTCGAGGCCAGAAGCTGGATCCCATTACCACCGCTTTTATTTTTATGACGCACCGCTCAGGCGCATAGTGGACTGAGAGTGAACTTGGCCTATTTGGTTTCGCTGTCTCCTCTCAATATCCTTTGCAGCGCAGACATGGAACCAGTCAACATATACACTGAAGATTTTAGACGACATAATAGTGTAATTTAGTTTAATTGCATGTAACCCACTAAAGTCCAGAATCAATAGTGCAGATAAGTGTCTGCTTTAATAAGACCACACACATTTATGACACAGTGCACTCAGGTCTGAGCACTGAAATCGATAAAATTGCTGCTTAAAACATGCAAAATCCAAAATCCTTTCGCATATTAAACTTGCAGAGACTTGAACAGAGAATGACACGAGGCATCTCCAAATGCGCACCGCTAAGCCAGCGCACTTTGGCGCAGGGGCTCCGTGGGGGCGTGTTTATCCGCGAGAGGGGCGTATGTATCTCAGTACAAGTATCTCCGCGCGCTCCCTGTACCATTCATTAAGAACTCCGCTTTTCATTACGCGCAGTGCCCAAGACCACACCGCATTACGCACTTGCACCAAAAGTGGACAGCCGCTTACAGTTCATAAGAACATCTATCCAGAGGGACATTTGAGGACACTTGGAGCACTATAAGGACAGACAGTGAGGCTTGTGCACACTTGAACCTGACAGCGCATAAGATGGATCGCAAAATCCCTGACTTTGCCGGCGTCTGGGAGATGAAGAGCTCTGAAAACTTCGAGGAGCTTCTGAAAACGTTGGGTAAGTGTCGTGCTCGTGACTGTGGCCGTTGTACATCATTTTACCGCGAAAGTAGCTCCATTTAAAAAGGTTCGTGAAGAATGTCAAAGACCCCATTTGTCAAGCGGTTCCGCTGCGCAGTATAGGTCATCTCCTCCAGTGTGTCCGCGCGCCAGCACAGAGCACCCCGTGTGCAGCCGGGGCAGGGGGTCTTTGTCATTCTGCAAGACCCAAAACTCTGCGCTCTTGCCCCCGGTCAGGCTCGCCCCCACCGTCCCTTTAACAACAATAGGGACAAACGGTGGCACATCTGTCTGCGTTACAGCGCCGGACTGTGAAGAGATCCGTCTTGACACGATACAGTGCGGGACAATCACATCTGAAATAAGGAGGGACACCTGCTGCGCGCGCTGTCTGCATGGGGCTTAATGTCGCTCCCTTTGTAGGACGGACTAAAGGATTTGTACAGTTTGCAGCCATCTGTCGTTAGGGGTCCAAAAGATTATTGCACAGTGCACCGGGATGTACAGAATCAAATTCAAATTCAATTTGGTGTAGAGTTAAAGCAGCCATACGTAACTTTTCTGGTGGAGGGTCTGCCACCTGCTTGTGTACAAGGAGATGTTATTGCTTTGTCTGGAATGTTCCACAGTATGGCATTAAAGAGAAAAGCTGGTTACTCCACCAGCCCAAGTTAGAGGTCAGATACATATGAGAAATCCATGTTTTTCAAGGTATTTTTTTTTTTGTCAGTAAAAACGCATGCAATTGAATAAACGCAGCGTATCAGTTTAATGCCGTACCAAGCATTAACATCTCCATAGAGACAAGCAATTGGTAGCTCCTCCATCAGAAAGGTTACACAGTGCACCTTTAAAACCCGGATTTTGCATGTTCAACTTCCATGTCTTTCCCACATCAACTTAAAACATGTACAATAGACAAAATCTTCCAGCTAGGTACTTGACCAAGCCCATATGGGAATGTGAGTATTGACTCATTGTGTCCGGTTCCCCAGCAGCTCTGGAGGACGAGTCAAAGGATAAATGACACTATGGAGTCAATAAAATAAGATGAACCTTAACATGATATGAACACAGGGAAAAGGGGTTCTCATATGCAGCTGTAGTGTCTGTAAAATGTGGTTGAAGTTACGCACAGATGGGCCAAGCCTGTCACCACCTCTCCCACCTCTCCTTCATTGGTCCTGGCCACCACTTCTCTTCCTGAAAACTTCCTCCTGCTCTGACCTTTGACCCTGAACATCTCTGTCTTTGTAGGTCCATGTGGCCAGTTCTGCGCCAGAGTAGTTTTCCAGCTCCATAAGACTGTCAGTTTGTCGAAAAGCTTCACCCCCTTCTGTTACTCCCAAATGGTTCATGGTCCAGCCCTTGACTTTAGGGTCAAACGACAGTCGTCAGGTGGTGTCAGTTGGCTTATTGCCTGAACTCCCAAAGGCACTCAGAAGGATGTCTCTTCCCACACGGACACGGGGGTCAACAAATGCTAGGCACATATTTTAGGAAAGATAATAGAAGACACATTCTTCTTATTTAAAAAAAAAAAAAGTTAATTTAAACAATACAAACAAATCTTATTTATTTCTCCAAAATCTAAACTCATATCCAAACTTTTAATGTCACTGAATTGGCTGTAGACCATGTACATTGGTAACTGTACACAAAAAGATCCAAATGTAAGTATGTGCACAGCCCTACACATATAGATCATACATATAATAGGATGCTAGAGATGAATAAAGTCTATTTATCTATTTATTGGACAAAATGACATTACACACAGTGGTGGAAGAAGTACTCAATTTTGTTACTTAAGTAAAAGTGCAGATACTGGAGCAAAAAAAAATACAAGTATCACATGAAAAAATCTACTTAAGTAAAAGCATCAAAGTACCTGTTTAAAAATGTACTTAAAGAGTAGAAAGTAAAGGTATTTCAATGCTCCAAATGAACTGTTTTGTTCAACAGAAACAATTGTTCAACAGAACCAATGGAAACAAGTTTTTTCTGTTTTTATTTGTATATTTTTGTCTGCTCAAACTACGAACTCATTAAAAATAAACCCTCTGGCTTTTTAGCAGGTCTCAAACAATACTAAAAAAAATACTTTTATTTTTCAGTCCAGTTAAAAAATGTAGTGGAGTAGAAAGTACAGATACCCGCTCTCAAATGTAGTGAAGTAAAAGTAAAAAGTACAGTACTCACAGGACAAAACTGTTGATTTAACCAGTAGAAAAAACAGTGAAACAGTCATTGGCCAATAACAGATGAGCAGATTACCCAGCGTTTACAGGAAACAGGCCAATGAATCACTGTCCTTATAAAGTCAGCCACACTTTTGTACATTTGAAACATTCACATCTCTTCTTAAGTGACGTGTGTGTAAGTGCCGGTGTGTGTTCTGTGTGCCGTGGCCTCTCTACCCCTCCAGTGCGTACACATGACACATAGTTGATGACAAAGCCCAGCAGCAGACGGCTCTGTACAGTGAATACAGTGTAGAGTCTGCACACAGTATGACAGGGCATTTCGGCGAGCGTATATATTTGCACTTGGTGACAGGTGGGAATGTGCCAGAGGTGAGAAATGCCAAATCCGACGCAGCGGGACGCACACACTTCCTACACACATCTTTGCACTTAGCTCTGCAGCGTCTGTCTCAAAGCTCCGCCTTCGAACGCAAACAGCAGCCAGCCCCAAAGATCCTGTTTTTCCCCTCAGATCACAAGTTTGGCCTTTTCACCTTTCTCTTTGATATTTACTGTCTTTTGCACTAGGGTTAACAACTTGAAAACGTTTGGGTAAAACTTTACAATAAATAAAGGGTTAGGAGTTATGGTTATGGTTTAAATCCTTCTTAATAAACTATTTGTTTGAATTAAGTCTTTATTAAGACATTAAAGTGTAGTTATAAAGTGTTCCCAACATTTGTGATACAGTTTTGTTAGAACCATCTCATTTTCAATTTATTTACAATTAATCTACACTTATACCCATAATTAAAGAGGCAGCTTTGGTGATCTGCTTCCTCTGAGAGTTCACACTCCACTGTGATTGGTTACATCCACCTGTCACTCACTCAGAGCAGGATGTAGTTTGACCATTTAGAGAGAATTTAACAGTCCCACCCACCTCCCATTCATTTTTCTCTTAGGTTTTGGCCAAACCTCCTTGTTAATGCCTGTTCTCGTCAGAGCTCAGAAGCTCAGCAGGGCCGGACTGGTTAGTACTTGAATGGGAGACCACTGGGAAGTGATGTTGTGTCCTTAGGCAAGGCACCTCACCCACATTGCCTAGTATGAATGTGGTGTGTGTGAGTGTTGGTGGTGGTCAGAGGACCCCTCTGACCACCACCAACACTCACAGATTGGCCCAGATTGGCAGCCTCGCTTCCGTCAGTCTGCCCCAGGGCAGCTGTAGCTTACCACCACAGAGTATGCAGTGAATGAATAATGTACAAAACTGTAGCATCTGGAAAAGCACTATATGCATTAGTATTATTATTATTATTTTTAGGTTTAACTTTTATGGGTGGTGATCATGTGGTACTAAGCTTGAGACACATAACTTAATTTATAATCTATGTATGAATGTTTATAATCTACAAAGTTGGCCAAATTCTAGGGTTTGAATAGGTTTTTGGACTAAAAATATTTGCACCATGGACATTAGTTACCATCACCACACAGCTGGTTAACCGCCATCCTCCTCCATTAGAATTGGTTGAAAAGTCTATGGGAAAATGAATGTGAAATTGGAAGGGACCATTGAGCTTCATAAGTTTAAGCAATTGGATACACCACAATGCGATTCATACTGACATCACCAACCCCTAATTAGTACTACACATGGCACAGGGGTTAGCTTGTAGCACACATGGCACACTGCTTGGCTAAATCTTCTGAATGTCTCTCTGCACTCCTCACCCGATTTCACTCTGAACTACCCTGTCTGACAACATTTTTTACTTTTGCATTCTTTGAAGACACACGGTTTAGTTTTATTTTACGGTTTATTATTTACAACAGTGTGAGAAATGCCCTGCAGCAGCCTGGAGAATGTGGCAGACACTGGCGAGGACATAAACGTGGAGAAGATGGATGGTGACTGTGTTTGTGCTTTTGTTTTTCTGCAAACGTGTGTGACATGATTGTGTCTGGAGGACGCACATGTGGGATGACTTCACTGTTTCCTCTCCTTGTTATTAGGGCAGTCTAAGTGTACACAAACAATAGTGATAAACATATACGAGCTCTAAGGCCACTAATTACTACTATTACTACTATTACTACTATTACTACTACTACTATTACTACTACTTCTTGCCATTACTGATGCCACTGCTCCGGCTGACTGTTATTACTACTATTAGTACCTCTACAACTACTACCACTAAACACAATGCACCTAAGGCCACTACTTACCATTACTACTGCTTTACAACTGCAACTACTCGCACAACCGCCACTACTACTACTACTTCTACTACTACAACTACTACTACTACTACTCCTACACCTCAAATACCAAGACAAACTGTTACTTCTACTTTAAATGCCAATACTACCATTACTACCTCCAAAACTACTACTACTACGACTACTACTACCACAAATACAACAACAACAACAACAACTACGACTACTACTACTACTACTACTACTACTACTAATACTACTACTACTACTACTACTTCTACTACTACTACTACTACTATACTACTGCTACTACTATTACAACTCCTACTCCTACACCTCAAATACCAAGACAAACTGTTACTTCTACTTTAAATTCCAATACTACCATTACTACCTCCAAAACTACTACTACTACGACTACTACCACAAATACAACAACAACAACTACAACAACTACTACTACTACTACTACTGCTGCTGCTGCTACTACTACTACTACTGCCACTGCTGCTGCTACTACTACTACTACTACTGCCACTACTGCTGCTGCTGCTACTACTACTACTAGTACTACTACAGCCTAAAATACCAAGACTACATATACAACAATCTCCAATACTATTACTACTACTGCTATTACCAAGTCTACTGCCTATGTTGGTCCAAACAGGTTTCAGACTGTCATCATCGTCACGGGAGCGAGTCACCTGAATATTCACTCCCCCCCTCTCTCTCTCTCCCTCTGTGTTGTTTCACAGGAGTGAATGTAATGCTGCGTAAGATCGCGGTGAAGGCGGCGTCCAAACCGCTGGTGGAGATCACACAGGACGGAGAGACTCTGTCCATTAAAACCTCCACCTCCGTCCGCACCACCCACATCACCTTCACCGTGGGACAGGAGTTCAACGAGGCCACGGTGGACGGGCGCCCCTGCACGGTACTGAACACAGCAGACGGCATAGTTTCAGCACTGTCATGTTTTTACTGACTTTAACTAAATAAAAATCAAATAGTAAAAACTAAACATAAATGAATGAAAAGAATGAGTTCCAAGTTTTTCTTTTTACCCCCAGAGTCCAGACCATAAACAAACTCAATGTCCAAAGAGCAAGTCTGTATATGTCTCATGAAGCCAGTGGTGGAACGTTAACAAAGTAAAAGTAGTACTGTACTTAAGTATAAATTTTAGGTATCTGTACTTTCTGCTCCATTTTTAACTGGATTGAAAAGTAAAAGTAAAAGGAGTTTATTTTTTAACACATTCATAATTTGAGCAAACAAAAATATACAAATAAAAACAACTAGAAAAAAAACAATTGATTCAGGTGTTCCTATTGAACAAAATTCAGCACAAATCTTTATCAAAATCAATACATTTGAAGCCTTATAAGACCTCAAAATATGCACAAAATAGTTTCACTTTTTAGTCTTTAAGTACAATTTTAACTTTAATACTTTTACTTAAGTAACAAAATTGAGTACTTCTTCCACCACTGCAGGAAGCAATGAGCTACAATTTATCACAGTTAAATAAAAATAAATATATTTTCAGGTTGACTAAAACTCATATGGATTTATTCATCTGACATTTGACATTTTTGTTGAAACTAAAAAGAATTATCTGACTAAATCTGAATTAATATTGCAATTTGAATTTTGCATTTTAAGAACTTTAACTTTAAGAATATATAGTAGTATATTTTGAGCGAATTGCAACACTAGTAATTTCCTTTGTGCATTGAGTTTAATAGCAAAAAAAAGTTGATAGCAAATTGCAAAGTCTCTACTTGGTCTCATCATGTCTAAGTACTTCACACCTCTACAAACATGTCCTAATCTGCAATGCACGGGATTCTTGAATCTGTTTTGCAGTTCATATTTCACCCTAAATGTGCAAATGTGCAAATCCAATCATAAAACTTTAATACAATTACTGTGGCTGTTTTCCTAATTTGAACCACCCAAGACTGCAAACACACGGCCCCGCTGTGCACACACACACGGCCCAGTGTAAAAACATTGCTGAGGTGGTCAACTGTGAGTTTATCTGTTTCATTTGGCTTTTGGCTGTTTTTGGAGTGATAGTGAATGATAACAGTCCCTCAGGCATGTCATGTTACAGTATAATCCTTCACCCTCTTTTTGACCTTTTTCACTTCCACTCTGCCCTTTCCGCCCGGTCCCTCCCTTCGTCTCCCCTCTCCTCTCCCTCTCTTTCCCATCAGCGGTTAGTCTGTCTCCAAAGCAAATATAAGCATCCCGGCAGCGCGCTCTGATCATGGGAGCATCACAAGCTACACGCCCGGTCATAACTATAAAACTATTGATCAGGACTGTGCAAAGAATTAGATTAAAATAGTGCTTATTTTTGCTCCTATCACTTACAAAAAAAATTGTGCAACTGAAAAAAACAGTAACGATTACTTCAATTCTGTTCTGCATGTAATGGGTGCTTATTTTGCCCCTTATAACCTAAAGCCTAAGTCTAATCTACAGGGACTTTAAAACATGCATTCTTACAGTGAGCCTCTCCACAGATCTGACCTGTAACTTGGCCTGCTTGTTTCCACGGAGATATTGTTTAATACCGTACTGTGCGGTCAAAGCAATGACCACACAATGCAGATGTGCCGTACGCAGACTCTGCACCAGAAAAGTTACTGAATGCACTTTAAAGTAATAGTACACACACACACACACACACACACACACACACACACACAAAACAAAAAAGCACTAGTTTTGATTTCAATTATGACCAGACAAATTGCTATATTGTGCTGCCATGTTGTTTATTCTCACAGTCGATGTTTCTTTTGCACAGTTCCCAGTTTGAGTTTGTTGTGTTTGGTTGCAGAGTTTTCCGCGCTGGGAGACAGACAGTAAAATCAGCTGCGAGCAGACTCTGCTAAAAGGGGAGGGGCCTAAGACGTCATGGACACGAGAGCTCACCAACGAAGGAAAACTCATCCTGGTAAATATTATATGAAATATTATTATTCCTTATATCCTTACCTTTTTGTTCCATGCACACTTTTTGCTCTACTTCACTTCTGTATGTATTTAGAGCTGCCTTTCTCAACTTAATATCTTATCTTTTAGTTATTGGATTACACAGATTCAGCATGTTTTAAATGTGTACAGCCCAACCATAGACTGTATATATAAATGGACATAGCTAACCTGAAGGAAGTGAGCATGGACGCGCTTCTAGCTCTGTCGACTCCCGCTCCAGGTCACTTTTTATTGAAAAACACTGTCGAACACTGGGAAGGGGCGTTACCTTCAACAGCCTCTCTCCAGATTGGCTCTTTGGTTGCTATGATACTCACGGTCAAAATTCCAAATATGGAACCAAATTGGCCCCTATAACTTCTAGCCTCGATGAGCTTCATTTGACTGGAGCCGAACTGTTTAGGTGACGTCACACTCCCTTAGTTCACTTCTTTATACAGTCTATGAGCTCAACCCACTATGGTGGCACAAATATTTACTGGACTCTAATCGTGCAGTATAAATGTCACTTTAGTAAACCCAGAAGCAGTTCATTTTGATCACTATAGTTTCAAATAGTTACAATTATCAAGTATTTGTTGGCAGAGTTTTAGACTGTGGGAGGTCACCACAGTCTCCTCTCATAATGGGAAAGACTGTAATCATTCGTCACGTATTTTTTGTCTGATCTCAGGTCCAATCAAATTGAGAGGATTTTCTGGTATAAAAAAGACTATGAAAGAAACATGTGTGAGGCAGATGACAGGCCGTAACAAGCCCGGAACACAGTCATCAACTCTCACACTGTATTTTACCCATTACCGCTTGTTTAGACTGCTTACTTGTGTACTTGTAAACACGATTTTGTGTTAAGCACCTGAAATGAAACGTTATTTATTTGCACAGTTATCTCTTGGCAAAGCATGAATCAGCTTTAGTGAAGATAGCATCATGTCAAAACAAACTGTCTCGATCCACAGACACCAAACGCATTAAGACCTGTCCAATGTTTTGACTTGCTGCAGACATTACTTTATTAAATTACCCATAAACACAGTGGCGTAGAGTAGACCACGCCCACACTGCCTGGTCTGTTCACAAACGCACTAGTGCTGAACATTAGACAAAAGCCGGGCGGGAATGTTCCATACTATGCCATTAAACATATCTGTCTTCATGGAGACAGGTGGGTGACACCGCCAGGCCAAGTTACAGGTCAGATCTGTGGAAAGGCAGCCACATTCACAGTAATAATGCATGTTTTTCCAATGTATTTTTTGCAATAAATCTGTAATTGAATAAATGCCAGATAGATAATGAATACTGTGGAACATTCCAGGCAAAGCAATAACATCTCCATGGAGACAAATACGTGGTGGATCTCTCTCTAGATAAGTTACACAGTGCACCTTTAATGAATTGTGTTTTTTGTTTTTTTAATCAAAGGGTCTAACGCCAATCATCTGGCAGTTAAAGCATGTGGTTTGAGTCAGACTTATAAATTGGATTGAAATAGGTCTGGCTCGTCTATGTTCATGAACCTACTTTTAAAACCCATATCTGTAATTTTAAAAAAGACAAATTGAATCAAAAAATCGTGGTTATATTTTTTAATGGCCCCAGCCTGGACAAAGGTCTGACAGCAGCACCCTAACCCAACAACAGTGGACGCACACTTTCCATGGTCCGACCCGACAAACTGGAAATAGACACACGTGTATTTTGGGCCTTTTGCTCCGCTGAGGGTTGACAACAAGTTCAAGGCAGACTCGGTGTTCCTTAAAACCAAAACCAAAACCAGAAGCCTTTTCCTATTGCTAACATTTCAAATATGCTGACAAGCTAAGTGGGGATTTAACAAGTGCTTCCCAACCAGGGCTAAGTACTTAACCAGGGATTCAGATTTAAACAGATGGGTATTTGAATATACATTTTGCTGTACAATGAAATGTATCAAAATCAATATGAGTCACCATTACTGTCCTCACTGTTATCAGACAGAAGTTATGAATTGTTCTGACTGTAATTCTTGCTTAATTTTCACAGAAATAACAAAATGCACTCAGGACCTAAAACATAAAAGACACTGCAAATATACACTGAAAAAGAGGAATAATAATTTGACACTAAAATATTGTACAAACACCAAACATATTTCCACAGATGTCCAAAGATTTGTCTTGGTTAAGTCCTGGTTAAGTCCTGGTTAAGTTCTGGTTTAGTTTTCCTGGTTGGGATTCAGATACTTTGTAGTCCTGTTTAAGTTTGGATTTAGTTCTGTTCCAAACCTGTTTAACACATTTTATAACGGTTAAGATCTAAATCCTAAAGTATAAGTCCTGGTTTAGTCTTGGTTAACCACATTTCAAATAGAGCTGCTAAACTGGGCAGTACCTAAAGGACTAAAGGGGAGAGCGAGGGGGAAGGAGGGGCGGGGTCTGGAGGTATAAGGATCACGGTGTGATTGGTCTAACAGGTATCCACACTTCAAACTCCGCCCCTGCAGCCAGGTATTTGTACTCGGAAACAGCAGGCTTTAATCAGAGCAGTGCTGTGTGATGTCACCAACTACAGTAAAGTGCAGAAGCCACTGAAGGCAGCACACACTTAGATGACCAGAAAGCTGTAAATTTACCTAGTTTGCCCCAAAAAAGAGTGGATCGATACGGGTTTACGTTAGCTTTAGCCACGTCTCACAGCGCCACAAGCTAAACGTCTTTTAGTGGATTGCTGAAAGCGGCCTTATAATTACAAGTATAATTCAAATACCATTCCGATTTTATTTATTAAGAAAACATTTGTGGGTGACGTCAGTGTCTCACAGAGCAGAACCCGGATTCTTGACCAGGGAATGGAAATGCAACCAAGCAGACCCGCTCCAGGGCGGCCGCAAGCGAACCGTGCCAGTGGAAAAGAGGCTAAAGTTGCCAAAAAATGACTAGGACCAGTAGATAATGTTATTAAAATAGCATATCCACAGTTCAGCAGTGAAAAAGAAAAAGTAGATTTAGTGTTTAGTTCCATTTTAAGTCCAGGTTAAGTCCTGGTTAAGTCCTGGTTAGGCCCTGGTTAAGTCCTGGTTAGGTCCCGGTTAATTCCTGGTTAAGTCCTCATGATATGTACGTGTTTAGTGCGGTTTAGTCTCTACATTATATATTAAAATACTTGCATGACCATGCTCCATATTGGTAAACAAAGTGAAACTGATTGTTTTGTTCTTCTCGTTTGCAGACCATGAGAGCAGACGACACCATTTGCACACGAGTCTACGAAAGGCAATGAATCACAGCACTTTTGCATGTCCTCACATCTAGAGCCCTTGTCAACCAAATGTACATTGTCTAACCCCATTTTGTAACTTTCTCCTTCGTAACAAGCGTGTCCATTGTATGTAGTAGCCTATAACTCATTTAGTCTTAGCTCCGTGTGCTGTTTTGAATGACTGGTTCCACTTTATAACATCTACACCTTAATTAGCCTTAATATAGAATGAAAACTGAATTCATAAGTCATAACAAATCATTTATTAAGAATGATCCGGACTCTGTAACTACTTCAGTTTAGGGTTAGTAGTTCGGGTACCAAAGGGCCTGTACTTGATTTGAGCAAAATGTGTCTCACCCCAGTTTAGATCTATGGTATAAGCAGCTCTCGAGGTCAAAATACGTCTAATAAGAAAGCGTTTTATCGTCCGAGAATCAGGAAGTGCGCGTTAGCATGCTAGTTGCCGTTACCATCACTGTGACGTCAAACTCCGCTCTGGCCCCTGCTGTGAAACGTGCTTATAAACTCGTCGCGGTGAATAATTTGGACGCTCGGAATAGCGTAAGGTAAGTGGGGAGTAAGTCTGGACCACTGCAAATCGTTTTAAAATTGAAGACAGATTATGAATGAAGTCTATTGGCCGTTTAAAGTGTAGTTATTACAAAGTGGTACCACGTGATTTTGTATGCTTGCAGCTTTTGAATGACTGTGTGCAACTTTATATTGTAGATGTGTAAATCAGTGTAT